>JAIMZG010002050.1:0-16962 GCA_020466075.1 Colletotrichum coccodes
CGCAAGTCCGCAAGTCCGCAAGTCCGCAACAGACGGGTCCGCAACATCAGGCAGTTACAAACAACGCCTCGTTTGCGGAATTCTTCTGTAATAACTTCTAAAACTCTAGACTTGGACTACTAACCAGATATATATACTTAGTTATATAGGGGTTCTCTAACTCAGACTGAAACATTCTCATACATCTAATGTTTTGGCCCCTGTGTCTAGTCTGTGTCTGATTGGTCATGTAACTGTCTGCTTCCTGGTTGTACAGTTAAATGCCATTATTCCAGCAGCATAAGTTGACAGCATTGAGTAGATGAATGTAATTTGTTTTTTCCCCAAGCCCAAACCGAACCTCGTCACTCACGACCAATCAGCTGGCTAGGTTCTCAACCGCATTACATCTTCATAGCTTGCACCTCAACTGCCAGCTAGGTTGTCATCGACCCTAACTATCGTTCCATCAGCTACGCTTCATCCCCTTTTACTAAGACCAAGCTCCGCCATGGCCTCGTCCAAAAAACTCAATATCCTCATCACTGGCTGTTCTCCGGGCGGTATGGGTGCGGCCCTCGCCGCTACCTTTCACAGTGCCGGACACCATGTCTACGCGACGGCACGGAACCCGTCCAAGCTGGCCTCGCTCACAGCCGATGGTATCCAAACGCTCACGTTAGACGTGACATCGGCGTCTTCCATCGCCTCTGCCGTTTCCGCCGTCTCGGCTTCTCTGCCCGACGGCGAGGGCCTGGATATGTTGGTCAACAACGCGGCCGGAAATTACACGATGCCCATCGCGGACATCTCTTTGGACGCGGCGAAGGAGCTGTTCAACCTGAACGTCTGGTCGCAGGTTGCAGTCACGCAGGCTTTCTTGCCTTTACTTCTCAAGTCCGCAGCTGTGACCGACTCTTCTGCAGGCGGCGGCCCGACTCGAGCCATGATAGTCAACCACACCTCGGTCGGTTCCATGATGGCGATCCCGTTCCAAGGCGTCTACAACTCTTCCAAGGCGGCGCTCGCCATGATCTCCGAGACAATGCGCCTCGAGCTGTCACCCTTCGGAATCAGCGTCATCGACCTCAAGACCGCGGGGGTGCGGACGAACTTGATATCCAACAACAACGTCAACACCAAGGCCGAGAGACTGCGGGAGGGGTCTATTTACGGACCGGCCAGAGACGTCGTCGAGAAGGCCATGAGCCAGGAGGGTCTTGTCGATAGGGGGATCCCGGCAGAGCAGTGGGCCGCTGAGGTGGCAGTGCTCTTGTTGGGGAAGAGCCCTCCGGCTGTCATCTGCAAGGGTGATGGCGCTACAATGGCTCGGGTGGCCAGTTCGATGCCGTGTAACTTGTTTGAGGGGACGATCAAAAAGATGACCAAGCTGGATGTCGTGGAGGAAATCATCAAAGAGAGTAGAAGGCAAGCTGCCTAACCCCTTCGGTCAAAGCAGCATGCAGCTTGTTATGGGCGAAATGAGTCTTAGCTACTACCTGGGAACATCGGTGAATGTGCAAAGTTAACCGGTGTAATGTGAGCTTTTTATCGAATGGTGATTTTTTATTTGATGACGGCGTTGAAATTCCGATAACAAAACAAAATGGCACGAAAGTGAGTCATGACAGAAAGACGTTGGACGAAGAGAAATGTCAAACTGTTGAATCTCAGTCGACGGTCACAATTTCTACTTTTATGGGTGTAACGCAAGCTGAGAAGGAGAAAGAAAGGCCAAAAGACCAGAGTTTCAGAGCATCTCACTGCACCAAGCGGTGCAAGCTTCGGCAGCAGCAGTTTGTGGCCGCAGATTATAGTCTAGATTACCGAACGGCGCCAGTTCGCCTTCCGTAGTAGCCTTGCCGGGTTGCTAAAACCGTTGATTCGTTCAAAAGCCTGTGAAGGGTGGCGTTGGACGCACTGAGGAGGCCATGAAATTGAAGCGCTCGAAACACTCAGACTCAAGCGACATAAGACCATGTTGCTTTCCCGTCGTTAATTTCATGAATAGCAAACTGTTTCGAACCAAGCCAAAGTAAAAGTTTTCGACTATCGGAGGCATTGAAGGTCCAACGAAGCTCAGCTTTTCCAGGAGCGATGTTGAAGTAGTCATGTTGGCGGTCTGTATAGATAGCATTAGGTTGGAAGCGGAGTTCACCATACCACCCTTTCTCTACCCGTTCAAGCTAAATCTAGCATGACGCGTCAAAACTCATGTTATTTAACCATTCGGCACACAATAAGATAAGTGCTTGTGGATGATGACTTGAGCGGCGGACAACTCATTTGTCGTACACCGTGCCCCAGGCTGCCGAGGGCAAGGCGGCAGAAGCCGAGGAAAATGAAGCCAGATGATCTAGCCTCCACCGCTATACGAGCCAAACACTCTGATTCTCGGGCATCACATCCAAAATCAACAACATGTCCCCTGCTAATATCTATTGCCGCCATGGCCCGCTTGATCATGTTCTACTGAGGCTATTCACGCGATGCCCATGGGGTGATCCGAAATCGATCCTAGTGATGGATCATCATTGTAAAGCTAAGGCTATCCAGATACTGCGTCGCTCTCAATGCCGCTGTCCTCTTTTATCGCGCCGGTATCGGAGCCATCACGAATCCCTCTCTCTCCCTTGCAGCCGCTCGCTCGTTTTCAGTGAAGGCTTGGCGTTCACTCGAGACCAAGACAATACAGGTGTTTCGTTCGAAGCTCCGTGGTCTATACAGGCACTCAGTTTTGGTCGCATTGTCGTTTCCCAAGGGCTGTGGCGGATTTGAAAGAAGCTCTGCGAGGAGAGGTGATGTTTCCATGCTGAAGGATTCTGTTTGAGAAGCCGAGAACGTTTCGTAAGTGGGTTTAGCCAAAACCTCTGGATGTGAGGTCAAGAGGTACGTGGCAGCCAACATTGCGGTCGATATCGTCCCAAGCCACCTAGCGTGTGAAGGAAAGTATTATTATTCCCTAGTTGTCCATTACATGTACAATGCAACCCGTATCAGCGTATGTACAATACCAACTAAGTATCTTTAAACTATAGAAATCGCTTACTCCATCTCTTTTTCCCCCTTCGAATCTTTGATTATTTTTCTGTTCCAACCAAGCCAACTCCTTCGCAACGGAAACCAGGCCTTCATACAACCCAATGTGATATAACACACTGTGGTTTCCCTCCTACTACTGCTACTTCCGCCCGTATTCAACTGAGCTTTTCAAATCTCGCGTAGCTCGCTGGTGGAAGAGCTAGAGGCCTTATTATCATAAATGACGATGTGGTCTTTAAGCAAGCCGTTTTTGGTATTGTTAAGTTTCACAAGAGACGCGAACTGAACAACTATCCTGGCCAATTGGCGATTTATAACCAATGCTCCTCCTACTATTACTAAACGTCCACTTAATTTTCTATTTATCTTACACCTTGGGTAATTTTCAATGCTTACAAAGGCCATGTTCATATGTTTCTAGCTGTTTGTCCTTGAGTGCCGCTTTCAAACTGGGGCAAAATATTCCAGAGACATAGCGATCCACTACCACGTCCCTTGGTTTCTAGACGGGACATCTCCTAGTTGGTTGGGCGTTTTTGTAGGCCCGGTGCACTGCACGTTTAGCCCATTACCCTCGGGAAAGTCTAGTCCCGCAGGCCCGGAGTGAGCCTGCCAAGACCTCTGTTACTAGCTAAAGCCCTCCCAGAAAGTAACTGCTCTAGAGTAAATACCGTCGATGTCCTAGTCGACTCTCGGCGCATGCGTTCATTTTCGTGGTGGTTCAGCCAGGTAGAGGAAGCCAGGTGAGAAGAACTTATGGCACAGCATAATCTCCCCGGTTGCTTTTTTGATTTGCCTGTTTGGCGAACTCCAGTCTTGAATGACAAACACTTAAGTGCAACTGAAAGCAAGTCCTGATCACAAAGCGCTAGCTGTGTCCTCGTAGGCACTCGATTAACTCTCCTATTGGTATACACCGAATACAGATATGAGGATGAAGGCCATCAAAAGGTAGTCTGCAGCTTCGGGTAGTCCTTGGCACGAGCCTGCAAGTCCGCAAAGATGGAGGCCGACTCGTCCCCGGAAAGGTGTTCCATCCGCTTAGTGTCTTCGTCTTCAATCTCCTGGAGAATCTCCTCCGGATCGTCCTTGCCCGCCTTGACGTCCTTCTTCTTGGGCTCGACGGCCTTTTCGATGCCGGAGGACTCGCCGATCATAAGAAACTGGGCGTTGGCGTAATCGAGGTGCTCGGGTTTGGAGGGCATCCAGCGGAGGTCGCGGAAGTCCTCTTTGATTCTGCGGAAGTTTGTTAGCGCCGGACGTCATCATCAGCGATTGTTTACTTACTTGTCTGGGAAGTCTGGCAACTGCGGGAGGCTGGCGTTCGCGGGACCGGATTTGTAGGGGTTTTTGGTGCTCAATATGAAGCTGCCCTTTTCTTTCAGACCAAGTTCCTCCTGCACCTCGCCCAAG
Organism: Colletotrichum coccodes; assembly: GCA_020466075.1. Classification (NCBI taxonomy): domain Eukaryota; kingdom Fungi; phylum Ascomycota; class Sordariomycetes; order Glomerellales; family Glomerellaceae; genus Colletotrichum; species Colletotrichum coccodes. Next base: position 4,435 of record JAIMZG010002050.1, read on the forward strand.
TCAGAGGGGAGGGTGAGCATATACGCGAGATGCGTCTCGCGCCCAGTGGTCGTTATAACATAGACGCCCTCGCCAGCCGGCGTCGCGGCAGGTGAATGCGACGTCCCAGCCTTGGTCTGGTTATCCGCGCCCGTCAGGAACTCCTCCTTCAACTCCTTGAACGAAGCGCCCGATTTCTCCACAAACACCATGAAGCGGTCCTTGCCGCTCTCGGGAAGGACCTTCTTGGGCAGGGCGAGCAGCCGAGTGTTGCCGGCGTCACCAATAGGCCCATCGCCGAGCTTGGAGTCGGTGGCGATGGGGCGGAGCATAATGTAGCTACGGGCGATGTCGTCGACATCCTCGGTATTTTCGGTGTTGACCCGGCCGCGGAAGAAGAAGTAGATGATGCCCTTTTCAAGGACGCTGGAGGGAACGTTGTCTTTTTCTTTGGGGAGTTCTGCGGTCTCCCCGCCGGCGGACTTGGTTGTGGTCTCTTCGGTGTTGGGCTTCTCATCGGCTTTTTCAGCTTGCTCGGCCTTCTCTACTTCTTCCACCATGCCAGTCATTGCCTCCTCTTCTTCTTTGGTCGGCTCCTCGGCGTGCTTCGAGTCCTTGGCGGCGTCCGCTTCAGGTTCCTTCATCTCCACGTCACCAGCCTCTCCCTCCTGCTTCGGCTGCTCATCCACCTTCTTAGGCTCTCTGTCATCCTGCTTGTCGAGCGTTTCCTCCAAGGTGGCCTGCCGAGCAGTGCCGTCCGCCTTCTTCGCCCGCTTGGCGTCGGGAGATCCGCTGGCGCCATCCTTCTCAATGCCGTGCTTCTCGCCGGCGGCGGTATGTGCCTTCGCATTGCCGTTTGCCTCGCCGGAGCTGTTAGCGCGCTCTCTGTTTCTCGTGGTAACCATGGTGATGGTGCTGTTTGGTGGGATGGCGTGGCGTAAGTGATGGGGCGATGGTTTGGGAGACGCTTGGTATCAATTGAGGTCGATTGGTTATGGCTGGTATTCCAGTTGATATAATGAGCGAAAGAATCGTGCAGGACACGCTCGGTCGCCAGGTGAGCACTGTAAAAGGCACGCGCAAGGTCAAGTACTGATGTCATCGGCGGCGGTCGCACGCGTCGCGTTGCTTTTTCTCTAGGCACGTAGCCGCCATTATGTAACGGGGCGCTCTGTCCGTGACGTGATGAGGTTCCATTTCGCGAATGTTCAGCTCCATTCTCTCTACGAGCCTCACTCCGCATTGAGGGGCTCGGATGATCCGTCAAACCTGAGTCGATTTACATGTCACGGTGCTCGAAACCACCCCCCCTTATACGTCGTCAACCGGTACTGGTATCATCATCCTTGTTAAGTAAGACTCCCTATGGCGAGGGCACATTTCAAGCTTCTAGCTTTCTAGTTTCATTCCGATGCAGTTCCATCATCCGACACCACCACCAATTTTCAACCGGTTTGGACAACTTGCTGCAAGCCTAAGCAGATGAAGCCCAATGCGCGTCCTCAGTACCAACTGGCACCGACGTCATTGGAACCTCGCTTACCCTGGTTGACACGTGGGGCAGCTGGGAGTGTTTCTAATATAATGCCCAATGCGGAGGGCACTTATAACAACAAGCAGCTCATCCCCGGTGGCACAATTGGCTAGCGCGTCAGACTGTTAATCTGGAGGTTCGTGGTTCGAGCCCACGCCGGGGAGTAATAGTGGTTAAAATCCACCATGACGAGTGCTTTCTTTTTTCAATTTTGCTCCATGCGTCTTCTGTTCTTGTGTTTCGGTAGACGATTGATTGATAGACAATGACTTTGGCGCGAATCTTGTGTTTGTCACACGACTATTTTATTATAAGCCATGAATTTATTCGAGTGGTTTGAAGCCACGGGTGGCATTTTGCAACAATCGCCATACCCACGACACCGAACACTACCACTGAACATGACTTTTTATCCCAATTTCCTTGTTTTGAAAATTGTTTTTTTAACCAGGTTCAACATCGCTTCCCTAATCCGCAGTCGACCATCGACAATGCTGCAAGTTGTGCGTCGGTTATGGATCAAGAGTCTTGTTGTCCCTACGTCGAGTGGCTGCCCATTCTGTAACTGCTGGATCGACGCTTGAGGGCCATCCTTCTCCATGGCAATGCCCCCTCTAGGTGGCAAGTTCCACGCCAGTCCCCCCCTCTCTCTCTGTCTTTCTCTCTTCCACCCCAAGGCTCGGCCTAGCCAATCCGGCCTTGAGTGTAAGCTAGCCCTTATGCAACGTCTCACGCTGGGTGTCCATCACGAGCCGCATGTAGCGTGTAGCATTGGCTGCTTGTTGTTCAACTGAAGCTGTTGCGCGTTCACGATTGCTCTCAAGAAGGCAGCCAACGGTTGGTCTCCATCCACATCTCGAAGTGCCGCGTCCTGGCTTGCAGTTCGTGAGCTTCGATGATGTAGCGTTCTAGCGTGGGTTTCCAGGCATGGCTGTGATGCGCCGCTCGTTGCTCGATGTCTGGTTCCCTTCCAAGCCTCGGGGGTTCTCTCCTGATCAAAGGAGGATCAAAACCGTCAAGTTGTTGTATGTTTGAAGTGGTTCGATGACCTTGGGAATTAAAGCCTTCAGAGATTCTTCAGGTAATGGTTCTTGAACTTTTTGTTGGCCCGATCCGCGCCGCGCATGAGGAACTGGTCGCCGAGAACCTCAAAGACGAAGCGCCGCTGGGAGGCTTCTTGAACCGCTTCCGTCTCTGTGTTGGGCTCCTTGACGGGTATTTCGAACTTGAACCATGTTCCCTCCTTTGGCACAACCTTGATCTCGTTCTTTGGTGTGATGATCTCGAACGCGAATTTGCCATCCTTGATCACGATACCCTTGATTCCGACCCTGCTTGGACAGGAGCTCCTAGACACCTCGACTCCGGCACCGTGGAACTCGGCAGCGCTCAGCTTGGCAGAAGCAGCGGCACCGCCGTGGTACAGCTCGGAACCCAGAATTTCCTCAATGTATCCTAGCCAGAGACGGTGAAGGGGCTCGAAGATGGCGTATTTCTGGCCTGAGCGTGGCACTTCGTAGAGGCCGCGCCTGTGTCTCTCGCGCGCAGAGAGAGGCTTCGGCTTGAGCTTCTGCTTCTTCTTGAACTCTTCGCGGGCTTTGCGACGGGCATTTCGGGCGTTCGAGGGCGGCGGCGGCGAGCTTGGTCTGAGGTAGAGTGGTCGATACTGGATTTTGTCCGAGAAGATGCGGTTGACGCTGTCAGGCGAATGCGCTCGCGCAAGGAGGGCCTGCGTGATAGGCTGATTCGATGGCGCCATATTTACGGGTCGCTCTCCGTGACTGTGCGATGTACGTGAGAGAGGGCGCTTCGCAATGGTTGTTCTGGTGCAGAAAGAGTCGTGAGGGAAAGGGCTGCTGGCGGAGTCAAGGCCGGACATGGACATGAAAATTAAATGTTAGTGCCTCCAGATCCCCAGGCTGACGGTGGGGCGCCGTCCAAAGGCGAGGGTACGTATCTTTCTGTAATTTCAGTGGTGGTGCACTGAGGGCGGTGTTGGACGACAGTGGGTGGCACGATAGCGGCCAAGGACGTGGGAGGTGCCTCCTGCAGCGGCAAGGATGGTTAGTATTTGTTCACATGCCGAAGCCGCGGCTTAACGTGGACCTGGGACCTCCTGGACAGAAGCGGGCAGTGGCCACAGCTTTGGGGTGGCACTTGACCTCAACGGTCCACCCGGTCTGGCACCCGGCGGGCAATGACAATGCGACTCGACTTCTTCTTGGGGGAGGAGGAGAAAAGGAAAACAGTCCGGCGCATCCTCCACCAACTTTCTCCTTCTTTCCTCGGTGTTGTTTTCCCCCAGAGTCCGTCACTTCTCCAACGTCATCTGCGACTTTGCCCAAGGACCCCAAGACGAGTTCGCCCTTGTTTCCTCTTGCGTCCTTCCGCTGTCGGCAATGGCAAGGGACCTTTGACGGACTGACCGGAGCATCTAGGACGGACAAGCGCCAGCACCAGTAACACCACGGACCCGAGGTTCGACGATTCGCGTTTCCCAACGCGCTCTGCGGATATACTCCAAGAATACAGCCTCCAACGACACACGCTTGTTAACCTCTGCGCATCATCCTCTACTACAATACCCGAACCTGTGTCGCAACTTCCAAACAACAATGGCGAAGAACGACGATTCGGCGCCTGATCTCAAGATTCTCGGCGACCAGATCACCCTGCAACCTAGCGGCTATGTCAAGCCCTCCCAGCCGCGCCATGACGAGAAGGAGGAGGCTCTGATGAAGCACATGGCCCGCTTCCGCTCCGAACCGTTGCAGTATGTATCACCCGCGCGCCTCCTTTCACGCTGGTCTCAGCCCCCAAGTCGATCCAGGGACAGGGCTAACTAGTTCCTCCTGCGCCAGGTTCCTCCGCGAAGTCTCGCTCTACGTGTCTGGCACCGGCTGGCGCGCCTACGACAACGCCATCGGCCAACCCATTTTCTACCCCGGCTTCAGTGACAAGATGAAGGAAGCCGTCCTATCGGCAAAACTGCTGCAGGAGCGCATCGCAGAGCTGGCCGAGAAGCGCGTCGCCGTGGAGGAGAAGGAAGGGCTGCTGAACAGGCAAGACAAGGACTTTGACCTGAAGCGCGCACGCCGGCGGGCAGTCATCGAATCGGGAATTCAGGAGGTGGCAGAAAAGATGACGGATGACATGATCTGCAAGTTTGAGAGCAAGACGTTCATCCGGAGCGCATACTACCTCGTCACCCAGCTGACGCTGCGGGCCTACAACCAAGGCATACACGTTTCCAGTGAGGAAGTCCTAAGGCTACGCAAGGTCGCCGAGGAGGCAGAGAAGAAGAAGCAGAGCATCATATTCTTGCCCTGCCATCGATCACACGTTGATTATGTCTCGCTGCAACTTATCTGCTACCGCCTCGGGCTTGGCCTGCCTGTTGTCGTGGCTGGGGACAACCTCAACTTCCCCCTTGTCGGGAGCTTCTTGCAGCACGCCGGCGCCATGTGGATTCGGAGATCGTTCGGCGACGACATCCTCTACACGACTCTGGTACAGACCTACATCGACACTCTCCTGCAGGGCGGTTTCAACTTTGAGTGCTTCATCGAGGGCGGTAGGTCGAGAACAGGAAAGTTGCTGCCTCCCAAGTTTGGTATTCTCAGCTTCATCCTGGACAGCATTCTGTCAGGCCGGGTGGAGGATGCCATCATCTGCCCGGTGAGCACGCAATACGACAAGGTTATCGAAACGGAGGGATACGTGACGGAACTCTTGGGTGTGCCCAAAAAGAAGGAGAACCTGGCGGACTTCCTCTCCGGTGGCTCCTCGGTGTTGTCCTTGAGGCTCGGTAGAGTCGATGTCAGGTTCCATGAGCCTTGGAGTTTGCGTGGTTTCATCAACGAACAACTTACGAGGCTGTCTAGGTTACCGACAAGTCTCAACATGGACACGAAGAACCCTGAGAACACCGCCATCCGCCAGAAACTCCTTCGGATTCTGGGCTATAAAGTGTTGTCTGACATCAACGACGTCTCCGTGGTCATGCCGACAGCTCTCATCGGCACAGTCCTGCTCACTTTGAGAGGTAGAGGTGTAGGCAAGACTGAGCTTGAGCGCCGCGTTCTTTGGCTCACCGATCGCGTGCGAGCAAAGGGTGGTAGAGTCGCCCACTTTGGCAACGCGCCACTCTCGGATATCATCGAGCGCGGTCTCGACGTCCTAGGCAAGGACCTGGTTGGCGTCGTGAAAGACCTCCCAGAGCCTACCTACTACGCCGTCGACCGCTTCCAGCTCTCGTTCTACCGCAACATGACCATTCATCTGTTCATCTCGGAGGCCATAGTGAGCGCTGCGATGTACATGAAGGTCAAGCAGGGGGGCGGTCCGGCCATGCAAGATATCTCCTTCCAGGAGCTGCAAGATCAGATCCAATTCTTGTCGTCACTGTTCCGTGGGGAATTCATCTTCCCCAGCGAAGGTCTTGCCGCTAACTTGGAAAAGACGCTGCGGGACTTGGAGGCAGACAGTGTGCTGAAACTGCACCGGGACGACCAGGGCAAGGTGACGGTGGTTGGCCTTTCGGATCACGAGAGAGCCGTCGGACGAGAAAACTACGACTTCTACTGCTTCCTCATCTGGCCGTTCATCGAGGCTAGTTGGCTCGCGGCGGTCTCACTGATGGGCTTGACGCCACCTCTGGGCCAGAAGGACGATATCTGGATCGAGGTGGCAAAGGCCCAGGGCAGTGCACAACTGGTAAGCACGCAAACGTTAGCGTTTTTTTCTTACACCGAGCTCGACTAACGCTTTACCAGCTTGGGAAGACACTTTATCACCAGGGCGATCTTAGCTATTTCGAGGCGGTGAACAAGGAGACCCTGAAGAACGCCTACCAACGGTTCGAGGAAGAAGGTATTCTCCAGGTGGTCAAGTCGAAGGACCCCAAGGTGCCTCCTCGCCTGCGTCTCGACCCGGAGTGGCGTCCTTCCCGCGACCCAGAAACCGGCAGTCTCAACGCGTCCGGCCGACTCTGGGATTTCACCGAGAAGATTGCATCTAGCCGCCGCGAGGGCAAGAATCGTCGTGACGGCGCCACAGTTAGCACCCGTGTATTACGCCTGACCGACCTACTAGGAAGCAAGCTGTTCGATGCCGCCAGGAATATTGACGGCAAGGGCGTCTCGCCGACGCTGAGCATCGAGGACGCGCGACAGCTGAAGAAGAGCGTCAAGGAGCAGAGGAGGCGCAGGTCGTTGGAAAACCGCGCGCACTTGTAAATGATGTACTACTGTAATCGCCTAGAGCGGGTATGATTATTATGATGTATCTTTTTGTGTTACGAAGCATGGCATTCTCTGGTGGTTGCCCGAGAGTCTATAGCGTCATGCGTCAAACCATTAAACCAGAGGCGGTTGTGTTCCAACTCCCCATCTAAATCCGTGATTTCAACCTCGGCCCTTTACTGGCTACTAGGCTTCATAATGATGTTGTCAATAAGGCGCACCGCCGGTCCATCATTGTGGCCGAGGTCCTCGCCCGGCTGCGGCTCCTCCACCGGCAGCATCTTCACCGCGCCGCTGAGGATTCCGCCCTTGGTGGGCACGACGGTGTTGATCTCCTGCATCGAGTCGGGGTCAGCCAGGGAGATGTAGTCCACTTCGAACATGACCCTGTCCTTCGGAGCCAGCCTCGACTGCTCCGACAGCACTTTGGCGGTGACCTGGTTCGCGGCGCCGAGGATGGCTTCCCGGTCCAATGCGCCCTGCTGGTACTTCTCCTCGGCAGCCTTGAGTGCGCGGTTCAACACCGTCGCGACCTTGCGTCTCCGCTCGCCGAGGTACACGTTCCGCGAGCTCAGCGCAAGACCGTCCGACTCGCGCATCGTCTCCCCGATTATGACATCGATGGGCAGCATGAAGTCCTCCACCATCCGTCGGATCACGACCGTCTGTTGGACATCCTTCTGTCCGAAGTATACACGCTCCGGCTGGACAATGTTGAACAGCTTCATGCACACCGTCGCGACGCCCCTGAAGAACGTCGGCCGGCTGGCACCCTCAAGAACATCGCCAACGGGCGTTATCGTAACGAAGCTCCCTTTGCTGCCGACCTCCTGGCCAGGAAACCCCGAAGGATACATCTCGTCGGTGGTCGGCGCGAAGACGGCGCTCACCCTTCCCAGGTTGCCGCCGTCGCCCGCCAGCTCGCGGTCGAGGTTCCGCAGCACCTCGGAGTCGCGCGCCCACGTCACCGGATACGAGGCCAAGTCCTCGGCGATGCCGAATTGGGCCGGATTGACGTATATCGAGACGACGACGTGGTGGTTCTCGCGGGCGGCGGCGCGGATCAGGGAGAGGTGGCCCTCGTGCAGCGCACCCATTGTCGGGACGAGGCCGACGGAGCGGTAGTCTACGACGTGGGGACGGCGCCAGTTGCGGAGGGCCGAGACGGAGCGGAAGACGCGGATGGGGCTTGAGGGGAGTGTCTCGGCGGCGGAGGACGACGACGAGGAGGAGCAAGCTGTCCGGAACTGTTGGTGAGCCAGGGCGGCGGCGCCTGAACGGGTCGGGCTTGCGCCCCCGGCGCGTAGGGTGCGGGCAAGCATTTTGAACGGTATCGAGATGCGTGGAATGGTGCGAAACGGGAGATGAAGTGGTTTAGGGGGGCAGGAAGGGGATCGTGGCCATTGCGGAGGCGCAATGGCTTATAGAGTCGGCGAAGCTGTGATGGTTTCTGCGGCGGATTTTTGGGGACAGAGGGAGGTTTGTGGAGATGGAGGGTCCTCGGTGATATCGGTGAGTTCGGTGAAGGAACGAGCTCGGGGAGCTCGAGCGGGTCTGGCACGTGGAACATGTGACATAAGCAGATGAGGGACCTTGATGGTGCAGGTGGAAGATGCAGAACAGTTGACCGAGCACTCACCGAGTTCAAGATGAGGTAAGCCAGGTGAACTCGGTATCGGCCGTTTCGGGGATTTCGCAGCGTTATCCACTGAATAACCTATCCAAACTTCCCGCTGTCACAGCCGTCCCCTCCTGGGCTCCCATGCTCACACTCTTCTTCCGGCTTCCTCTCTCAAGTCCTCTTCGCCCAGCTGTTACACACAATATTGGTCTGCTCGCAACGGAAAGCAACCAAGGTCGTCTTCTGTACTACACGTAGCACGGAATCATGCCAGGACAGTTCCTTGTACAACATGGCACCAGAAAACCCCTGTGCAACGCGAGCATGCGAGATTGCCGTAAACCTTTTCGCGATTTGCTTGGGCCGCGATCTTGCTCATGCCCGATCCAAGGTTTCTCGTTTCTCGCACTCCGTCGGTCGTGGATCCAAAGTCCGAACTTGCGTCTTCCTTTTTCTCCCGACTTTCCCTAACAAAACCTTGGCTCTTCTTCTCTTCTCCCTCCCCCCAGTCTCGATACAGGTTTGTTAAGCCCCACGTTTCACGCCTGGAGACACTTTCTTGGCATTTCGGCTGAGATGTAGCAGAAGTCTGCTTGCGCTTTCCCTTCCTTCCAACCATGTCGCCCTATACCACTACCGGCACTTCAGACGAAAGACGCAGGAGATCGAAGCTCGGCTTACTGCAGGTGGCTGCAGCGGGGGCTGACAACCAACCTCCCGGACGATACCTGTGTTACCCGGTACGAAGGCCTCGAGAGGTGGCCTACGCCATGGACCCACGACTGTACGATGGTTCTTCACAGCACCGCTGGATGACTGCCAAGTCGCGACCGCGTGCGAGAGGTGTGGCACAGGAGACTCGAGATGCACCACCTGTGCCGCCAAGCTGCCCAACCAGCCTGGGCGTCGGTTCCAGATGACTGATTCGTGAAGTGACAGAACTGAATATGAATATCAGAGGACTTGGCGATTTCGCTCAGCTTCCTCAAGGCTCAGCAGTCGCGAGAGCCCCACGAAACCCCAGGGTCGGAATGCCACAACTCGAACGAAGGCATCGGGAGCCCCAGGAATGCCACCCGCGAGCAAGGCAGGAACTGCTCAAGAAGCTTACGCTACCCTGCTTCATTACGCATGTCAACGCCTCGCTGGAGCCCCCTGGTCGTGGGAGGACTCGGAACGGGACGCGACGACCGGGTCGTGTATCGCCACTGGGTCCGGCTCTAGCTGTCTTGTGTTTGCCACGGTGCACGGCAGACGGTGGCAGAAAGTTGCTACTATTCCTCCATCATTCGCTTGCCTGGTCTTGTACTTGACGTCAGATCATTGGTCAAATCTTGCTTCTGTGTGAGTTACGAGTTTGCTCAGGAAACCCCGAGAATGTGCTACGTTTCTGGCACTTCTTGCCCATCGACTCGGGTCCACTCACGGCTTACTGGACAGACGAATTCCAGATGTCTATCCATCTGTGGCCCTCGTTACCCCGTTTCAGTCTGGTTCGTCTGGTGCAAGTTTCGCACTACTAGGCGGCACTTGGCAATCCAGCAGCATCGTCGCCTGCTTGGCATTCAAATGCAGCTCGCTCATCAAAGCCCACTGTTGGATGACACTGATAACCAGTCTCGGCAAATTGAGCAGCCGGGTGGGAAGGATGAGGGGCCATGGCATCCCAGGACGTTGGACTCTGACAGTTTAAACCAAGAGTATGCGAGACCGGATGAATTTCGAGACAGGGTCAAGCCGCGCCATACTTTTGAGCAAGAAAGGCAACGAGACGCGGCTCAGGGGAAATCTGTGTTTATTCTGGGAAAGATGCAGCGTGGGTGGGCTTCTATCCAACGCAAGACCAAACGAAACATGGGCAAAAACTCCCCCGGGGAGCAAACCTTGTTACCCAAGCCTCCGTGTAAATCCGCAACAGCCGATACCGATGGGGCTAGATGGGGCGAATTGACGGAAGCTTTTATAGCATTGCCGCTCGGTACCATAGCTGAAAGTTTGGAATACGTCCTCAGCTCTGATCGCCCTCGACGACAATTCGGTTCATCGGCCGACGTTTTCACCCTCGCTCGGTCTGGCTAAATTTGTTCGCAACTTTGCCGCCAGTCTGGCTGCACCTACCATCAGACAAGTCATAACTAGCCGGTCGTGTATTCGAATGGCGGGCATTTCCTCTGGGATCGACGTAGCCGGCAGGGGGAAAGGGTGCACCGCGGGACGGCGATCAAACCGTGCCGAGCGGCCTGGAGCAAACACCCGGTCGGGGGGGGAATGAGGTAATCAGGCATCTGGCACGATGGTGGGGTGTTGTTCCCTTTGCAGACTGTCAACGACGGCAGAATACGACGTTCCGCAACAATGACACGCCAGCGCTGGCGAGGCCAAGCCCACAGGCAGACGAAAACCGCAACGGGAGCCGGTGTTGAGAACAGGCGAGAGCATCATCAAGCGGATGCAACTGCAATTCGTCCCGTAACCATGCTTGTTGCGCGGCCTGGCGAGTGATCAACGCCTAGTGGAGAAAGAACCCACGCATTTCAAGCAACAGAAAGCAGGAGACAAACAAAGCCAAGGCTATATCCTTTTTTGTAAGGTATTTCGCAACCATGGGACTCTCAGTGACGGCGGCCTCGAAGACGATGATACAATGCGCCAGAAGACGCACTGACGATGGCTACGCCAGATCTGGGCAGAGTATGGCTCGGCATTCTGGGGAGCAAGCGAAGCCGAAGCAATCCTCTAACAAGAGACGAGAGACGAGAGACACGAGGGCGGGCGTGTTCGGGACCCATCCCTGAGTTAAGAGAAAATGACATAATGTGCCTCGGGCCGCCGTGCACTGTTCGATGCGCCGAACGACCTCCCCCGTAGTCTAGAGGAAACGATTTAGGGAGGGGGGAGAGGAGGGAAAAAAGGGAATAATCGGGACGGCGACTGGGGATAAAGGGTCCAGGTCACTCTGTCTAAATGTCGCAGAGGCATCGGCGGTGATGGCTGGTGTGGGATGGTCCTGAAGTTGCCCGCGCTCCCTTCGACCCTGATTCTGGCGGCACTTGGAACCCCGGAATGGCAGATCTGCAACACGTTCCCGCGCAAGGTACGGGTGAGCGGGCATGTGGGAGCGGAATGAGAGAGGAGGGAGACGAGGGAGGTGATTGGTGAGGGTTGTGGCTGTGTGTGTGGCATGCTGGAATGTCGACATGGTCTGAGAGACGCGGGTCTCGGCACATGGACCTCGAGCTGATCTCGTCCCCCCCCCGTCAATTCTTCAGCGGCATCCATGGCACAGAATCATGGCTCTCCAGCTGATGGTTGCTCAAGTGTGCAACCTCGGCAGGTCGTGGGAAACCGCATGGCATGCGAGGAAGCCGATGTCTAGTGAAATCCCAGTCTCGCGATCAGCGATATCGACCCGAGCTTTCAGATTGACGGAATCTTGTTGAGCTGGAACTCTTATCTGGCTGATGAAGTGAACGGGCAAGCGGCGCCGGGGGCGGATATCTCGAGCTCTGGCCAGGCTGATGGAGCATGTCGAACCACGGCGAGACCACATATGGGTGGAGGGATTTGCTAGTGCTTCTTTTTATTCCTCAGCATCGCCAAAACACAAACGGCAAGTCGCGATACGACACGGCGCAACACGAACCCACCGTCTCTCTAAACTCCCCTCCAACAACAACAAACCCGCCGTCGTTATCAGATTCAAGGCACATACAGCCAGACCAGACCTTCGACCACGGACTCTCAACTTGTCAAGCCATCGGCAAACGCTTCTCCCATCTTAAAAAGTGGGACATAGGGGGCTCGCTCCGGTTTGAGAGGATTTCCCACGCCAATGGGCCAAATCAAGCGAGAGACTGGTCGGACATGTGGATCAAGGCACGCCCCTGTGTGCGTCCGTCATACACATCCTGACATCCCACACTGGCCGTGTTTCTCGAGTACTGACCTCTTGGTCCTTCTGCCTCTCCTCTCACTCAGTTCCCTGTCTGTTCTTCACTCTTCAAAGCCGCACACCCACCGTTCACCCATCCACCACCAATCTATCCTCCGCCCTTCGCCTCAATTCGCCCGGGTCTCACACCCTCTCTCTTTTCCCTCCCTCTCTCAATCTCTTTCCCACCCGCCTCAAATCACCCCCCCCCCCCCCCCCC
>JAIMZG010002051.1:0-39154 GCA_020466075.1 Colletotrichum coccodes
AAAAACAAAAAAACAAAACAGTTCACAACTACCGAGGTTTCGCGATTTTAGGATTAGTTTCCCAGACGAGTAGGACGTGTACAGAGGCGAACAGATGCTTCAGTCGCAGGTAGTTGATGGCGAACCTTTTCTGGTCTCCGAACCGTTCACAAGCAAAACCGTCCGAAGTAAGCCGTGCTAGCCGGTGCGAACTTCCGCTTCCAGTTCCTCAAGAGAGAGAGTCGAGTGAGTCTCTTGGCCAAGAGGGTAGAATGAAAAGTTTGCTGGCAGTCAGTCTACCAGCTCGTCCGTGCCAGATTGTCCGCGGTGCTCGTGTCAGGTTAGCGGGTTCCAGATTCGTGCCAACTCCTTGCGCTAGAGCGGCTAAAAGTGCCCCCCTTGAATCGCATTTGCTCGAACTACGTTAGCCCGGGCCACCACCCCACGACTTGTCTTGTCCTTCACAGCCTTTCAACTGATTTTTATACTTTGCCAAATTACGCCAAAGAAACGGCGGACTGGCCCGTTCGCCCACATCGTCTAGGGTGTCCTCGCACCCAATATCATCTGGGGCGGCGGTCTGGCAGTAGCCGGTGTCACCGGGGGCAACTCAAGGGTCTGAAAGCCCTGTCCCGAGCCGGGCGCTTGAACGAACGACGTAAAGTGGGAGACGGGCATGCTGTGCGTCGTGTTGTCGTATCTTTCCCGCAAGGCCAAGACCCGGCTTCAGCACACGACCACGACGAGGCGCCAGCTCGACGTAGTAGGGCGCCCACATGCTCGCGGTGAGCGTTCCTCAGTTGGCGACGGTTTCCACCGGGCAATCTCCCCGCTGGGTCTGCCGTCAGGACTCGGGGCATACCGCCGAGGGGTTTAGCCTTTGGCAGGTACCTGCGATGACGAGACAGGTGGGACACAATACACTCGGTTGGGTCCGACGTGTCTCTGTGTTCTTTCTCGTGTCCCTCGCTGGCCGCGTCGGCACGAATTCTCTTCTAGAGAGTTCGACGGATCGCTGGGTTGATCAAGATCAGGGAGCAGTTTCGCATCTGGCAATCGCCGCCGCTAGTGAACCGTGCTATTCTTGATTGGTGTGACGAGATTTCGCGGCCATCACCATTATCTCAGAACTAAAAAAGAAAGGGGAGGGGGGTAACGATTAGGGGTGCAAATGAGCCTCCGAGAGGGTCGAGAACAACGATGAGCCGGGTGTGCGGCCAAGGATCTAGACAACCCCCCGCACACCTCCTTCGAAGGATTAGAGTCTGTGGTCGGCAGGCAAAGAAAGGATTGTATGCACCTCGGGCCTCCTCCCGCTTCTCTGAGGCCGTGTCCTCGAACCGACGGTTCGCCTGGCGCCGAGCCAGCGCTCTGAGCTGATCCATCCCGTGCACGACACATCGGTTTATCGTAATAGGAAATCACGTCGTGGACGCGCGCAAAGTCATGACGTTTACTAGTAGCGGTGCCTAGCTTGAGTCCCTAACGAAATCTCACGAGGTCCTGTGACGGCCTCGTCTCACACTACTGCACGGCGAATTGGGCAGTAGCTTTTGACGTGATACCCTCTTCGGCAGCTCTAACCGGCCCACATTCACCTCCCGGACTTGAGTCGACCGTGTTACAGCAGCTTCGCCGTGCCTCGGTGCTGGCCGCGTCGTCCCATCGTCCGCAGTCACTTGAAGCCTGACACCTCCCTGACGTGCTTCCATTTCCAGAAGACGGGGCTGTCTAGGCTGGACCTCCCCCCGCTTTGACTGATGGGCTCCGGAGGGCCCGTCGAGTCCGTTTCGTCTTGGCTTTTTCAGTTCAGTTTCCAACGAAGTTTCTACGAGTGCAGAAAACCGCGCAGACTGGCAACTCACTAGTGGGCTATGCAGACGTCAGGTAGTTAGTTACTGTAGTCGTAGTGGTGCTGAGGATCCCGCCTACGAGGCTATGCTGACACTCCGCCGAGCACTAACAGTCACGGAAAGGTTCTTCATCCGACCAAGAACCCCCCTGATGGCAACGTTGGTTTCACCCCAACCCTCGCCGTTTTCCTGCCGTGATCATCCTCGAGTATTTTATTGTCTATTGCCAGCAAGCAGCAAGGCTCTATGCTCCTCTCTGTCGATCCATTGTCGGCAGCAGTTGGGACGGTTGAGCACCTGGACGCTTGCGCTCTTAAACTTGCAAACCCTGCCGGTTGAGCTAATTGTTGGGTTGCAGCAGAGATCAAATTTGCTTGCGTCCTATGCACTTGCCATCATCGGTGTGCGGTGAACCTTGGCCAGACGAGATTCTGGCGACAATCGAGCGAGCGGGCGGCTAACAATAACGTCTTCTCCATGGCTTTACAGCTAGGTTTCCACAGCTTTATCCACCACAGCGGAGATCCTGAATCAAGTCGGTAGAGCTGCAAACTGGTACCCTAATTGCGGGCGTGCCAGCAACGACAACTCCGTGACGGAGCATTGCAAAATTCAATGGCGATCCAAGTGGCTCGCTCTCGACTGCTTTCTCTCTTGGCTAGAAAGAGGTTCAGTAGTCGACGAGTCAAAACAGATACAATTAAACAGGTATGACGACGGTCCCGATTTAACAGTTTGTTACGCCCATGCTGACAGAGGGGCAGTTTTTAATAGGAACTTCTGTCGAGTCAGAGATTCTGACTTTCATCGATCCCAATCTCCGTGAAAAACAGGCGATACCTTTGAAAATAGCAGCAGCAGAGGCGGTAGCGTGACTAGTGATGCCGCCTCCGCCGTTGTCGTTCTTGCTCTTGGTTGGATTCTGTCATTGCAAGAACGCCGAAGCCTGAACCGACGACTGTGTGCGGCTTTTGGAGTACCTGGTTGACATTCTGAGGCTGCATTCGACGACAGACTAAACAACACCATACTGTGGTGCTTCGTTTGGACGTTGCTAAAGCCCGCCGAAAATCGAACAACAGTCGCGCAAGCAGTCGCAGAACAGGTCAAACGAGAACACCCAAACCCGCTCCGGCCATAGGTACCGCGGGTGGCCCATGGCGAAATTCCTGGATACTTTTTACGGCATGTTCAATCAACCGGCACTTTGGAGGTATGCTTGATTCTTTTCTAAAAAAAAATAAAAAATCAAATAAAAAATGCTTGCGGCGTTGGCGGAAGCGGAGCGAGAGGCTAGTAACAACAACCATGGCAGCACTACCTTTTTTCCCTAGCCTCGGCGTCGGTGTCGAGGACCCAGTCTTGTTACCATTTCACGAACGACAACGCTATTACGATGGAATCATCTACTGACAAGTGAACTCCAGGCCCGTTTTGGTGGCAGTCGCCAACGGAGTTAGCGTCTCCGCGGAGTGAAGCAGAGACCAAATGGCTTTTTACAACAGTTCGAGTTACGGCAAACCCTATGCGAAAGTGTCGCAACGCTATAAAAAGCCGGTACGTTTTGCAAGTACGGGAAACAACATAAATGAGCCAATAACGACCTCTGGAGGACTATACAAACGAATCAGGAGCTCTACCGGCTCCTTGCGCCCTGCCTGCTTTGACCACTCTGACTCCTCCCCCCCGCCGGTTTGCATTTGGATCGGATGGCTGACAGCGTTTCCAGTCTAGAAAGTCGTACGATGTCACATGCGAAAAATCCCTATCAAAAATCGACTACCGCGAATCGTCTCTATAGACGTAGAAACGTTGTACAAAACCGCTTTACGGCTACGGGGCGATTCCTGACGATCCGAACGACCCTGCATTCGAAATACAAGTGCTGGGCCATCCTTTTAAAGCGAAGAAACACCCCCGAGTTGTGGCGATTCTCGCGTACAATATGCCGGAGACAATCAGGATTCAATGTGAGAGCATTTGCAATGTCTGAAACGTTACCGGGAGTTGCGAAGTCCGTGGTTGTTGGCTGAGCAAGTAAATGCAGTCGAGTTGTCGGATGGTTGAGTTGAATTAAAAAAGGGCCCTTTCCCGATCGGGTTATTACCTGCTCAAACACGCTCACGCCCGACGTTTTGTACGACGCCACACATATCTCAGACAGTAAAATCCAAAAGTACTTCTTGGAGATGTCTGCCCATAATCCGGTAGAATTTCTGCAAGATGGCAATTGCGTCTGCGCGTCGAATGTGCCTCAAGTGCAGATAACGGATCGAAACAAAACATGCGCGGAAGAGCACAGAGCAACTGCAGCGGCTCGAGCCACTCGAGCACATCGGCCGCGACGGCGGCAGCGGGAGGGGAACAAGCGTGGGTGAGCCCTTTGGAACCAATACGAGTACATGCTGACGGTTTGCAGGAGACATTTCATCTTCGACAGAGGTTCGTGGAGGGATGCAGCGAATGCCGGCTTGGCGAGCGATGGAGCTAACGCGGCTCTCTAGACTGGTATCCGGATCTCCCGCTCGTCATCCAGGCGAACCAATTGATCATCGGACGCCTAGCGCTGGGATACACCATGGCGGAGCTCGTCGAAGAGTCGGCGAGGAATGAAGCCGGCTGCAGCCCGGGGACGATGGCAGCCTACTTCCACCATGCGATCACGCTGGAGCTGGCTTGCTTAATGAGCAACGACACGGTTCAGATGGCGATTGTCAGGGGCGTAAGGGTATGATCATACTGCTTCGGATTGTTGGGGTTCGGCGTTTTGCATTTAGGGACTGGTTGTACGGTGTCAGGATACACTGGGAGCGAATCCGCTATTCTTGCTGGCATTGTTCGAGGAGCATCGATCGGCGTAAGATTTGTTTCGGCTCGGAGGACACGGCTTCGATGGGAAGGCAACTTGGAAGCACGAGGTAGGAATATTACGAACGTTAACTACAAACTATTGCTGCCTACTGTAGTCTGTCGCGCCCGAACTGATACTTGAAGCAGGACAGGATGGCTGGAATCTGGAAAGATGCCGAGACCGCCTACTTCTTGATGGCTCCACGCAGAGCCTGCCTGGCGGAGGACGTGCGACGTGGAGGCCCATGGCACGATTGCAGTAAAGTGTAGAAGCACGAGGAGCAATGGCTCTTGCAAGTGTGTATGGGCGATTGAGGATATAAGGTAAAACTATGGATAACAAGACTACGCGTGAATGAAATGGAAGCAGAGCGCCACTATGACTTGGGAGTCGGCTTCAGGATCGAGATGATATTGGGGGTAGTGCGGTGATTAACTGTCTGGATATTCGGCCACAACGAGGTCAGTCGATCAGGAGGTGATTGGTAGCTACCGAGCTTGCCAACGTGTTCGAAAGCAGGTCTCGGTTCGTTTGTAGAAGACCGCGACAATCGCATAACAGGAATTCGGACAAACATCAGGGACGATGGCTGATGAGGAGCGGAATGTTTGATCCAACTCATGTCACGGGAGTTGGTTACCGGGTGAGTTGGCACAGGAAGGTATTACCTGGGACCCTGCGACAGGTGCTGCAGAGCCTCAGATGGCGACCGCCGATGGAACATGCGTTGAAAGGGCATGACAATGGCCTCAAAATCTACCGTCAGCGGCGACTATTATGTTCGATGGAAAATCCGTCACCCGTGACTTGCATGACCCGGCGAAAACCGTGGCCAGGAATCGGGCGACTATTCGAATTGCGGCACTGGGGAGAGATCAATTCTGGTCGCAGGCAAGTGTTCGAGATAGAGATCGACTGGCGTATCGTGAAGTCAGTGTATACATGTCGCGTGGGTTTACGGGTAGTCGCAACCCGGAGATCGCGAAATAGCACAGCGCGAAGGATACAATCGGCAGTGGCAGCTTCAACAAGGAATCAAGGCGAGGTTGATACTCTTCGCCCGGTGCGATAGGGTGCGCGTGACAGAGAACAACACGTTGTTTCAGCAAGAGCCAACTCGCGATGAATCAAGGGTGGCTTCAACCCGGCGTTGAGCTGCTTGCGAACCTGAGAATGAACCTGGGGGAGCTAACCATCTCGAATGTTGCGGTAGACGGTACACGAGGCTGTAGCCCACAATACCCAACGCAGATTGTGTGGACTATAATGCGAGAGAGACTAGGCTTTGGAGAGCGGCGTGATGCCAGTGTCCCGCTAGACGTCGAAACAAGCGATGATACCATTCGGGGCCGAAGGTGGGAGGTCGGTCGGTCGAGGGTTGAGTTAACGGAGAGACTGCGGCTTGGGGCGGGTGTCTGGTAGTCGATGGGCTGGATAGCCATATATGTGGGAATGATTTCTGACATTGCAAATGGCCATGTCTCGTTCGGGTCGGCATGCCTCACAAGTCGGATAGGGAATCACCGGACGAGGAGCGGACATTGAGCGTATTCTCCGCATCCTGGAGCGCCGACACGGAGCCGGGTCGACTGAGACCCGTACGAGAGAAGTACCTACGGCGTAGGAACGAGGAACGCCTTTCGAGAAAGCTGGAGCTGGAACAGGGGGTTTGGGTGACATTGAAATTGGGAACAGGTGGCCGCCAGTGAAGAGCAGGGGGGTGGGGTGAGTCGTCAAGGGAAAAGGGGCGACAGGGATATCTCCTCGTTCGGCGGAGGTGCAGGGGGGAAAAATGTTAGTGTTGGAACCAACTGTCAGAAGGGGGGCCAAGCGTGGCGGTGCTGATGACATAATCTCTTTGGTGTGGGAACGCATATGTAATCAACCGGCTACCTCCCTCGCATGGGCTCCGCTGTTTCCATCCATCGACGAGGACGAATCCGCGTAAGCCGTTCCGCTTCAGCAGCGTCCAGAGACGACACTCGGCACCTCTGATTGGCCAGCCTCGGCAGCAAAAGGGACCTCGAGAGGCGACAGTCCCGTCGACAGTGGACTCGGGAGTTCGGGCCACACACTAACTGCGGCTGCGCTCACTGACTGGCTTGACTGGACTGGCCACTCACTTGCTACTGGACGCTGCCGCACGGAAGACGGGATACGTGGGAGCGAGCACTGCTGCACTGTACTGCACTGCACCTCCACGTCCAGTGTCCATCCATGCCAAATCACGAACTTTCGTGTTTCGACATCATCACCACCATTTTCCAACCCGCCATCGAGCTGTCTTGTCGCCAGCGGTGATGACATCGTGGACACGCCTACTTTTTAGCTGTCCTTAATCCCGTCGACCCGGTCAATGTCTGCCTGCTCAGCAGCAGCATCCATGGGCGCCCATTCTCTTCGGTTATAGTATATTTCGATTGCGTTGCATTGCTGCGGCTTTCCATCACTCACTTTCCCCCATCTCCGCCTGGACCCGGTCGACTCAGTACCACTCGTTACTTCTTCGGATCTCGACGGATGTCGATAGACGGCTTTCCTCGACGCTTGTTTGACATTACATCCCGCTGATTTGGTCCACGGGGCGACGACCGCGACGATGCCTTCGGATCGCGACCATCGGTACGAATCTGTACCGCCCATTCCGAGTTACGATGAGGCTCTCGCCACCAGTGGCCCTGCCGATCCCACCGAATGGCAGCTCCCACGCTCTCCGATAGACGACCGCTCCCAGAACGAGACCGAGTCGCAGTCCTTGTTGAACAGGAATGGCGTTGCGACCTCATCCCGCCGCCCGAATGGCTACCGTCCGCCAACGGTTGAGACAGACGACGAAGATAGTACGTGGGGCAGCGATGACGACGGCGACGAGACGGCGTACGTGCGCAGAGAGATGCAGGAGCTGGAAATAGGGGAGCCAGGCGACAGATCACGGCCGTCAATATGGGGGAAACGCATACCCTTCTCCCTTTCCTTGCCACGATGGAGGTCTTGGCGATGGCGGCTGCCAAGGCTACGTCCGACTATTCGGCTGCCCTCCGGCCCGAACGAAAACTCCACCGATACCAACGATGCGAATGCGACGACAACGACGAGGCCGCGGATTACGCTGCCGCAATGGGACAAGGACAAGGCGCGGACGGCCATCATCATCTTCGCCCGCGTCTTCGCGATTGTGTTTGTCATGGGCATTCTTTACGCACTATTCATGAGCGATCTTTTCACGACCATGGCCAGGCGCATGAACGGCGGATTGCGCTTCAACCCCGAAGACGTGCGCATGTTTGTGCAAGGCAACGTCGAGGGCCGCAGAATGAAGGCATCTGTGGCCCATTATACAAAATACGCCCACATGGCTGGAACCGAGGGCGACTACGCTTTGGCCATGGATGTCGAGTCCATGTTTACTAGAGCTGGGCTGGACTACGTCAACGTGGACGAGTACTACGTGTACCTGAACTATCCGAACGCCGGAGGACGAGCGGTGGAAATTCTGGGTGACGACGGGAAGGCCAAGTGGACTGCGAAGCTCGAAGAGGAGGAGATCGGAGGCGAGGCCGCGGGCCATCAGACCTTTGTGTTCCACGGCCACTCCAAGTCGGGAGACGTGAAGGGCCCCCTCATTTACGCAAACTACGGCGCGAGGTCCGACTTCAAGAAACTGGCGGACAGCGGCATCGACACCAAGGGCGCGATCGCCCTTGTTCGGTATTACGGCCCGCAGGCAAATCTTGCGCTCAAGGTCAAGGCAGCAGAGGAGGCCGGCTTTGCGGGGTGTATCGTCTATAGCGACCCGGCAGATGATGGCTTCAGGCTGGGTGACGTTGCGCCGAACGGCCGCTTTATGCCCGCGGACGGCGTTCAGAGAGGCTCCGTTGCGCTGTCGAACTGGGTCCTCGGCGACCCTCTGACCCCTGGGTGGGAAAGCAAGAAGAACCTGCCGCGCATGAAGCCGGATGAGAGCAAGGGTCTCGTCAAGATCCCGAGCTTGCCTTTGGCCTGGCGGGACGCACAGATCCTGCTGCAGCATCTCAAGGGCCATGGTGAGCAGGCGCCGAAGGAATGGGCTGGAGGCGTTCCCGATGTCGGCGAATGGTGGACAGGCAACCTGTCATCGCCCATCGTGCGCCTGAAGAATGAGAACGATGTCGTCCAGGAGAAGGGCATCTGGAACGTCTACGGCAAAATCGAAGGTATCGAGCAGGACCAAAAGTCCATCATCATCGGCAACCATCGCGACGCGTGGTCTTTCGGCGCTACCGAGCCTCACTCCGGCACGGCAATCATGATCGAAATGGCGCGCATCTTTGGCTCTCTTGTGGCCAAGGGCTGGCGCCCGCTCCGGAGCATCGAATTCATGTCATGGGATGCCGAGGAGTACAACATGATTGGTTCAACGGAATTCGTCGAGCACAACGACGAACTCCTCAGGCAAAACGCCTTTGCTTACGTTAACCTGGATTCCGCAGTCGCTGGATCCGAGTTCCATGCCGCAGGGTCACCCGTCTTCAAGCAGTCTCTGTATCGCGTCATCGACCGCGTCTTTGACGAGAATCTCAACGCTACGCTCCGCGGACTCTGGGACCAGCGGGAGTCCGACCTGGAGGAACTGGGCATGGACGGCGACTACGTCCCGTTCCAAAACATTGTCGGCACCAGCTCCCTCGATCTCGGCTTCAGGGGCGCACGTTTCCCTTCCCAATCTAGCTACGACAACTACGAATGGGTCAACCGCATCGGAGACCCGGATTTCACATACCACGCCCTCATGGGCCAGGTCGTCGGCCTTCTCATCCTCGAACTCGCGGACAAGCCCATACTGCCATTCGACATGGTGGGCTACGGCGACCGCATCGAGCGCTACATCAACGACCTGTCCAACTTTTGCGAGCACAGGGGCGCGAGCACGCAGGACAAGTTCTCGCTAGAGCCACTCAAGAAGCTGGTCGAGGTGGTCAAGATCAACCTCAAGGGTTTCTCCATGTGGGAGATGACGTGGGAGAGCACCGTCATGGGCGGCAACGGGTGGGAGTCGGGTGACATGGGCGACAAGCGATTACAGTTCAACAATCACATGGCCGACTTTGAGACGGCATTACTAGACCTCGAGCAAGGCGGCGGTGTAAGCTTATCCCCATTCCCAGTGTTCGCCACACAAGACGATACTAACAGCAATTCAAGATCCCCGACCGCACCCAGTTCAAGCACGTCATCTTCGGACCCCAAGCCTGGCCCGGCAACAAGCCAGTCACTTTCGCCGGCATCCGCGACGCCGTCGAGGCCGGCAACTGGGAGCTTGCGAATAAGCTCGTCGAGAAGACGGCGCGCATCATCCAGAACGCGACGAACATGTTGCAAGAATGGGAGAAGAGCGCCTAGAGCCGAGGCTGGTCGACAAACTTCGACGCCGGCAAGCCAACTTTTGTCTTTTTTTTTTCTTTTTTTTTTTGACATTTGTGTTTCCATGTTTCGAGACGTTTTCGACTTGTGTACACTCATGTGGACACTTCCTCCCGTTCTTCCCATACGAGGAAGCAGGGAGGACACAAGCCCCAACTGCGGCATACCGCCGAAAGATTCTTCATTGTGTCCCCTTCAGGACTTGGTTTCCAAGTGCCAGGAAAGCGCCGCAGAACCTGTCCTTTTTTTCCTTTTTCCTCTTTTTTTTTTTTTTTTTTTGACGAGAAACGAGAAAGCGTCTCGCGACGAAACGTGGAAACGGAAATGAGTCGAAACGAACCTCATGAATCAATGACAATCAAACGATGCGAAACATCATCACTACTGCTCTTCGAAAGCCTCAATGTTATTCTCATTGTTTGCTCTTTTTTGCCCGACGTCCGCGACATACCGTCTCACGCCAAACATAAGACAACCAGCAAAGCGAGGAAAATGTTGTTGGATACTCGGGTGACGAGCAGGCAAACAGCCTGTCGTTGTCCGATCCCATTCAGTCATTGACCTTGTTAGGGTGTTCGTCTATCCGTGTAAGCCACTCTAGGAAACATCAAAAGACACCATGCATCTCGTTACCATGTCCTCTTTTGGGAGTGACTATCAAACGATTCTCATAATGTGACGTTGTGGCTTTCACGATGGGCAGATGACGCGGGTTTCCTTGGTCGTCGTTGTCCCAAGTGAGGGTGCGAGGTGAAAGTCTAAAAACGGCGTCAGTCATCCTGGGCCGTCGTGCGTCGCTGATCGTTGATCCGACCCGCGAGGAGCGCGCCGGACGGTCAAGGCGAGTAGGGCTTTGGAGGCGGCTGAGGACCAAGGCAGCTAGACCTGGTGAACGGGTGGCATATAGTGACGGCTGTGTTAAGATGACCGAGTGCGGCCACCTTCCATCGAGGATGGCATGTTATTGGGGAGACTGGGTATCCTTGGATGAGGGGAAAGGGGGGGGCGAAAGAAGAAGTCCAGCCCGCCGCCGTCTAAAACTTGGCAGATGGAGGCGATTACGGACATGGCACGCCAAAAATGGCGAATGTCAACAAACGGGAAAGATCTAATGAGATCTATTGGCGTGTTCGGCTCGACGTGATAAGATGGGCAATGGAATGTACAGTATCATCGTTCCCGGTTTCCGAAGTGTGTGTGTGTGTGTGTGTGTGTGTGTATGTGTGTGCGAATGGTGGTGTGACTGGCCTTCCCTCATGCCAAGATCCGAAATGGCAAGCGGATTATTGACCAGTGAGGAGTGAGAGAAGTGTGTGAGTGACCATACCATTTCTCAGGAATAGGCGACAAGAGGCTTGAGGTGAGGGGGCTTTGGGAGGATTCACCCAAGGTCCCCAAGGTCAGCCGGCTAAGGCAACCTACATTTGGGTTGGAACATGAGGGGGGGAGGCGATGTTGGAGAGGGAACGAGAAGAGAGGCTGCGCCAGCCGTATCCTGAGTGGCTGCATGCTTGTTACGTTTTTCAAGGTAGGAGATTGGTCGATAATTGGGCATCATAATGCTTTGAATTCGGGGCGGCGCGTGGGATGGCGCGGCGCGAGGTAGGCTGAGCCGTCTAAGTTGGCGGCATGCGGGTAAAAAAAGACGGACTCGATTTGGGTTGAGACTTTGGGAGGACGACAATGAGTGGAGCGTAGACCTGGGGGCTGGGGTTGGGGGCGATCCTCAGACAATAGAGCCGAGAGAATGGCATTGTCTGGAGCTCGGAGCTTGAAGCGCTTGGGAGCTTGGGCTTATTCTTACTGCTTAGCGTCGCCTTTGTCCTCGCGCGGTTAGAGGGGTAAGTAGCGTGCGAGGGCGAGAGTGGGAGGTAATATGGTCAAGCCACACTGGTATGCGCACGATAAGGATGGGTCGAGGACGGTGGTGGTGTGCTAAGATTAGTTGCATTCGCACGTTCAGGAGCTGAAGAGATGCGAATGACGGATGAGCTCATGCGGGTCGTGGGACCGCTGCGAGCGGGCGAGGTGTGAAGTGAGGCGAGTGAGTGGACGGCGATGCTCGATTTGCCCCGAGTTTTGTCGGGATGGTTTTACCGCGGGTGAGATGAACTCGGATTGTTGAGATGGGATCAAAGTAGGAGCGGAGAGTCAGACGACGGGCGGGCAAGCAGAGGGAGAGGGTGTGGCTCCTCGCGTGGATTTCATTGGGGGTTCATGCTGCGTCGTAAAACAAGAACCGTCGTGCTCGCCTGCGTGTCTCAGACATTCGAGAGGCCGCATGCTTGAGCTCGCGCTCACGGGAGCGCAAGGCGTGGCTGCGATGCAGCATGGTGACGGCCTGGCATGGTATGACATTGCATGTTTCCTCTTCCTCCCCCCGGATCTCCCTATTCCCGTCATTCGTCCGTCTCGTTCTGCATGTCGTCGCCCATTCGCCCTGCATGTTGCAGTAGAAAGCCGGGAACCGGGTGTAAGTGCAAGCCAGTCTGTGTGTATGTGGAATCGATGCCTCTGAGGCAAGTCATCCTAGCTTCGCCTTGGTTTCCCCCAGTCACGTAAGAGAAGAAAATCAACTACGGATAGGGAGAATACCAAGGCGACTAAGGCAAGGTCAGGCTCTGCGGCGAAAGCGCGGTGAACGAACTCTTCCCGCGCGTCGCGATCCTGTATCTTGGTGATCCTTGGGGGTTAGCGACGCGCACTTATGCCGTCGGTGAGGAGACGGTCTGGTGGCGAAGGGCCGCGAACCCGTTCGCCCTCGCTCGCCCTTACGTAGTCTTCGCTTCCTTCACCTCGTGGCCTGACCGTACTAATCGCGAGGTCTGGGCAGGTGAGCAGTCATGATGCAAGTCAACGAGTCGCAAGTTCGGATGTAGTTCATCTCTCCCTCTCCGTATAGCCCCTCACCATGCAAACGAAACGGAACCGGTTTCGAGTCTAAGGTGAGGCCAAGGTGAGTTCCTCCCTAAAGCTGAAAACGCGAAGAGCGAGAGAGCTAGAGTCAATGACGTTGCATCCGTTCATTGGATATCCGAATCGTTCAGCACTAGAACGGTTCCTAGTTCTGCAAGAAATGTGCTTGGTTCCGCGAGCTCTCGCGCCCGCGATTATTGAAGTTCCCCGTCTGCCAAACAGACGAACGCCTGCTCCGTGATGACCTGATGCGGAGCGAGAGAACACAACTCGGCTCGAAGACGCAAAGCATGCGTCCACGGGTGTGCGGGCTAGCCGGGTTCCTTAGACGTGATGCCCCGAAGGAAACCCACGAGGATCCATATCGAAACCAAAGCACGCCCTACTGCGTGTCAAAGATGGGCCAGGTGAGCTCGCACACTCGCAGGTTACGCACACGACCTGCCAGAGAACCATGACGAGCATCTTCGCGTCTTCGGCCCGCAGCTTGACTCGAGGAAGTGGCTACCGTTTCGGAACGCAGCAAAGGATGGGCGCTGGACGTCGCGTGAGAAACGGAGGCGGAAGATGCTGTAGACGGTAAAGCTACTTCTAGTCTTCGGCTTGACGCCGAGGACCACACGCATGGCGTTCACGCTGCCGTCAGGTGGGCAGACTTTCACCGGCGAGTTATCGGGACGCAGGACGACGTATGCCTCGTCGACTGCCGTCTCACCGAGCATGTCCTCGGTGTACCGCCAAACCTGCAGCCCGTATTAAAACGCAGTGGTGTCCCGTCGTACAGCAGTCCATGTCCCCCACCACGAATGCACTCCCCAGCTAGCTTTGCCCCTGAGCTCACGGCAGCTTGCAGGAGGAGTCGAGAGAAAAAGGAGGGGCAGGGAGATGTTGCACGATGAGATGCAGGCATGTGAGAGTTGCACGTGTGCCAACACTAACCGGTCATACACCTGTCTGCAGACTCAGGTGTTTACAACCCCCCTTCTCGTGTTTTTGCCCTTCCTGGGACGATGAGTCGATGACAGAATTTTTGTGATACATCGGGAAGCAATGATCCTCGAACGACATTGGGCGGGGTCCTGTAACGGGCCGGCCGAGGACAGACGGTAGATGTTCGGTACCGATGCCTGCCTACCCCACCCCCGCCCCCGTCACCGGCCGGGTTGCCCGGTTCGGCAATGAATAGATCTCAACTTGAATTATCGATTTGGATGTCCGGCATGATGATGTCTTGGGTATGTTGAACCGCAAACGAATTAAAAAGAGAGTCCCCCGGACCCTCACGACGACAAGCTCCTCTCCCGCGTAAGCAACGAGACCTCACAACCACTCTACCCAAAACAAGCCATGTGGCTCAATCTGCAAAGTCAGCTCAGCGCGGCCGAGGCCAGACAAAAAGGTCCAGAACCGGTCCGCGACAGCTGCCTGCTCCTACTCTTCACTCCTCTTGCCCCGCCTCCAGCTTCCAGCTCCCCACACCTGCAAGACCTGCATGCCCGCCGTCCAACGGCGCGCAGCATAGGCCGACGAACCCGGCCCGCGCATGAAGGGGGTCAGTTATCCATTCGCCGCTGTACGCCTCGTGCAACCCCGGTTGCGATCTCCATGCTTCCCATGCCATCAATCGAGGGTTGCTCAGGAGAGAGGGAGGGGAAACAACAAACAAAGTCATCTACCATGTTACCCTTTCCCAATCGTCACGACGACTGTTCGCAAGCTCAGGGGCGGCGGCCGGAAGGGGCATCAGCCGTGCCATGTGACGATTTGCGCGTCGGTGGCACAGTAGCAGGAAGAAAGGGAATCCCCGACGGGCTGCACGGGGCTGCCGTCCGCACGCCCGTTTCGAGTATGCGACGCCGTGTCACCGATGGTTCGGCCGGTTCACGCACACCCGCACACAGCCCCCTCTCTGACACATTCCCCCCTTTTGTCTACTACTTCTTCCCGTTGCCGCGTCCGGGTCGTATTTCTCCTTCCAGATCCTATTGGGTTGCGGTTGTTGTCAGCCTTGGTGTCACGGGTGGTGCTTATTGGGTTATAATAGTGTCAGGCTATGGGCGATGGCGTCAGGGACGAGAGATGAAAGGGGAACAGGCAAGGAATCCCGATGCACCGCCCGGCAAGCAGCGTCGCGACTCGGGGTATCTGTCCTGATGGGGACACGGCGCAGCGCAGGAGAGCGTGCAGCAGCAGGTAATTGAGTGCAGCTCTGAGAGCGGACTGTCATCCAAGAGGACGAAAGCAGGGCGAGCTGTGGCATTTGGGGACAGGAGACCTCGGGAGCCTATCAATGCCGCAGAGCCTAAGTCATCCGCGACAGGAGCTGCAACTCTCCCTCGATGATGCATTCGCCGGGTCCGACTCTGGGAAAAGCCGAACAAACCAGTGGGAAAGGGACAGGGAAGACCTACCATGAATTGCCTAGTGTTTTGTTGCCGTTCTTTTCGGCCAACCGGTAGTAACGGGCTGCTGCGAACTGGACATGTTATCAGTCTCATGTGATGAAATCGAGCATGCACCTTGCGCGGATGTCGAGTGCGGCCGCCATGTTGATGCCCAACCACAACCAAGCAGCCTTTGCTGACAACCCAAACTGATCAAGAACAGGAATCCGCGCTCGTCTCATGACATATGCACTCGCTGATGCAAGCTGCACACAATCCGGGGCAGCTGAGGCTGCTGCCGATTCCTCTTAGGGCCCAAGCTCTGGGTCTTGGTTCGCCGACCCGGCATACGCAACATCTCGAAGGAGCAGGTGATATGTGACAAAACGTACCTTGTCCTTCTTACAACCGAAGCCCTCGAGATAGCACCAGGCAATTTCATTCATGGCGTCTGAGTCGAGCGAGGCTGGTTAGCGCACCCAAACACACGCATCGGGCCTCAACGTTTGCAAATGCATCATCAGGGCGTCCTTACCAGTATCTCCAAGGTTCGCTGCCGTCTCATAGTACTGCCGCAGAACGTTAGTCCTGGCCGTTCGGGCGTAATTATGACCGCAGAAGCTTTCTTCGTCCTCCTAGGTCCTCTGGATGGGGCAACGCACCTGCTTGGCCGCGATAGGGTCCTTCGCCGTCCCCCAACCGTGTCTGAAGGAGTTCGCGAGTTCGAAGATGGCCAGAACAAGTTCGCCCTTGGCAGCACCACCCTTCTTGAGTCCGGCCTTCAACGCCATTTGTTCGACGGTTGCCGCATTTGAAGCCGCCGCCGAGAGATACTTGATGGCCCCTTCTGGATCAGGTTCGCAACCCCAGCCGTGCCTGTCAACAGCCTTCGGTCAGTATTCGCGTCGTTGGCCCAGAAGCACCCAGCCATTGCGACACCTGTGGCCCCCCCGAAATTTCCGACGCAATGTGATCACCCGGCGAGCCGTGACGCTCGCGCATGATGCCATCCTGTGAACATTGGGGGAGGTGGCAAGATCAAGGTTGCCGCCCAGGGCCGAGACCAATCTAGTAAGGCACTTACCTCAGAGCAAGACCATATAGGAATTGGCTCAGGGTGTTGTTTGCCCCTTTCGGATCAGCCAGCCGAGCGAACATGGCCGTCGAGTTCTCGAAGTCTCCCGCCTCGTGAAGCCGGATGGCCTCCTGAATATTTTCGTCTATGGCAGGAGACGACACCGCCGCGCTCGGGGACCGCCCCCTCGCCGCAGTGCCGGGTTCCTTATCACGCGACGGCGTCGCAGGTCTGCTCTTGTTCGCCGACGCTAGGATCGTCGCGCGCTTCTCCCATTCCACCTCATCCTGTTCGCCCTCGGCCGTGGTTATGATGTCGGGTAGGTTCTGCGGGACGTTGTTGGACGAGGCCGGCGAGCGGCTGAGATGCAGTCGTTCCGACAGCCGCCTCCCCTCTTTCTTGTTGGACGTCGAGCTCGCTTGCGAGGAGGCGGACACGCTGCGCGATCGGCTACCGAAGAAAACGTCGAGGCTGCGACGGGGCTTCTGGCCGCCGCTGCTTTCATTGGGGTTCAGGAACTGCTCCTTGCTCTCGCCCACTGGATCGCTCGGGGGGTGGATGACCTCTTGAGTGTGCGTGTCTGATCGGATGAATTTGAATTCGGGGGCGGCGAGCCTGTCTACGGCATCCTGGCTGCTGGTGTCACCGTTGTCGAGGCGGTCTTTTTTTTTAAGGATGTCGCGTAAACCCATGATGACGTCTGACGATTAGTGCTGTCCCGATGGACTGGATTTAGATCAAATGTAGAGGACTGCGTTGAAGACACATGAAAGAGAGAAAAAGGTATATCTGATAAAATAAAAGGTAACTATCACACGTCCATGGGCAAAGCAGCTTGCTTATGTTGGTGCAATGCCGTCACATGTGGTGCTATTCTCAGCTTCGGAAAGAACGAATGTGCGTAGTGCAGTCAACAAGGGGCTTAGCAGACGGCGGTGCACTTCAAAGACGCGAATCTTTCAACAAGGCCACCTTCGGAGCAATCCACGCAGGCCACCACATGACGGGGTCTCCATAGCGCCTCGTAAGCGTCAAGCCCGAGGACAAAGGGTTCTCGGTCACCACAGAGGCAACGTGTGTGGCGCTGACCGCCCGATTCAATGGGGGCATCCGAGTAGCAAGAGGGTCTTTGAGAAGCTTGTGCGTCAGCTCGAGGAAAATGTCACCGAATGGGCGGCTGGATTCAGGAGTCTACAGGGGGGAGGATTTAGGATGAAGGATGGCGGGGTAAATTTCAATGGAAATTTCAGTTGATCTAATTGAGACACCCGGGAGCAGATGGGGTCGGCCCGCTGGCAGAAATGATGCTTGGCCAAGGTCAAAAATTTATCCTTGTCTTAACGGTCGCCATCACTGCAACTCTCTGAATGGAGGCTTCTCAATCTCTCGATGTAATTAAGGACTGATCGGCATACATCCTGTCACGGTTCAGAAAAATATCGTCCTTTGTTCCACAGTTCTTTTTGTCTCTATCCTCTTCTATGGCTGCTACTGTTTCATCTTCTTCATCTTCATCTTCAAATGTGGTATCAACGCTCTAGTCGTTCTTCTTCCTCTTCCCCGTGGGTATCGTTTGTTGTTCTCTTCTCGGTCGTTCCCATAACCTGGAATACGCCCGCCACAAGGGAGACTCGAGGTCCCCTAGCCTGGACTCCCTCACGGAGTGGATAGCAAACATGTCAGCAAAGAGGAAGGGCCGAAGCGGCCTTCTCCATAAGTGGCAAGATATCACGATCAGAAAGAGATAAAGTCCTTCTGGACCTTGAAGTCAGTATCATCTCCGACACCGTCGGTGATAAACTCCTCGACCTCATCAGAGTCCACGTCGTCGCTGTCGACGGACTCGTCGTCGCTCGACAAGTCCTCCATCTCGTCCTCATCGGTGCGCTTCCGAAGGACGCTTGCCCTTTCGCGGTGGAGAAGCTTACAGCCCTTGGTTTTACACTTGCCCGTGTTGCTAAAGTCGGGGCACTCGAAAACGTGTCGCTCTTCGCACTCGTCTCCCTTGTCGCAGTAGCCGTACCTTCCGAATGATCGGCAAACCAAGGCACCTGGAGACACACTAGAGTGAGCATAGGGACAGTTGGGATTCGCGCAATTGCCCTTGATGAAGTGAACACATGTCGGGGTGCGCTGGGGCGTCAAGTCATGGGACAGATCACAAGACTCCCCATTGGCGCAGCTTCCCTTGTGTAGCAGCTCTCGGCAGACGGCAACTCTCGAAGCATCGTGCATGTACCGGCAAGCCGGTCCCTTGGCGCATGAACCTAGATAAGAATCATCGTGGTTAGTGGTGTCCAGTACTTGTCATACCCACTTGAGCAAGAAGTTGTCAACCCCGTTTGAGCGGATGGTGCGTGGGTGGTCGGATGAGATTGTGAATGAAATACCAGTCAGCGAAAACATGCTGCAAGGCACGTCGACCTTCTTAACGCCAGTTTGGCTGAGGAAGTGATGAATGTTAGCGGCCGTCAATCGAGGAAAGGGCGATCATACCGTTGAGCTTTGAGCACACCGGCTCGGTACAGATTCCCGGTCTTGCTTCGGTGGAACTTTACGCCTCCGACGAAGGCGACCTTCGGCGTCGCGCTGACGGGATGGAGATCTCCTAGGAGGTTGTGAGTGTGCCTTTCCGCGGAACATAATTGTGGCAACGCACCCGACACCTTGATGAGCTTGCTACCACTGTGGGCGACGCGGAAACGGATTCCTTGGATCTCAACCTCGTGGTTGCCTGTAGATGTAGAATTAGTAAGGCTGGATGGCGCGCTGGCATGACCTCCGTAGCGTTGGAAGTGGCTGGCTAGTTGCGATTGCTCGCGCGCGTCCTGCTGTCGAATCTTCTGCTGGCGCGATGCCTCGATGGCCTTGACATGCGCTTTGTTGTTCTTCTCGTATACGGCCGAGTTAATGAGCGACCTCTGGCCGCGGGTGTTCTTGGAGATCCAAGCGCTAGATGAACTGGCCTGGCCAGAGGCCTCGGGTGTAGGCGAGTCGAAAGGCGGTGTTTGCGTTCCACCGTTGTTTACCACCAAAGACCGATGGCGAAAACCCGAGGGACCTCGGGTAGAGGGGTACGGCTCGACGCGATGCTTGTGGGGGAAACCTCCATGTCGATGAATAGTGTCTGTATCGTATAAGTGCCAAAAACTTGGCCTTGAGCGGAATCATAGACATACTACGGCTATAGGATGCCTGGCTACTTGGCACCGACTGTACACCAGCTTGTTGGGCCTTGTGAAGATTGATCTTGCCTGTTTGCCACCGTATTAGAATCAGCACGCTTTTCGCTGTTTATTGATTGAGGGATAGTACCGGCGAGTTGGCCGATCCTGGCCAACAATTCTTGTTCTTCCTGAGAAGGCATTTCCTTGATTTCGAGTGTCGTGCAGTGTTTTCGGACCGAGAGTGCTGGGTCAGGCGACGGAGGAAATGCTGTTGCGACTGCAGGCGGAATGTCGTTTGGAAGGAAGAAGATGAGATCACTACTGCAGTGGGAAGGAGACGCTTTGACTTTGCCCTTGATGGGGGGCTAGTGGGCATAGACAGACAGGCCCACTTACGCGGCGCTAGAGATCCATCAACCAATCCCTACTCAGAAAGGCACCTGCTGCAAGGCTGAGAGGGAAAGTAAGGAAACAAGCTTCAACTCGCTTGCATCTCCTTCCTTTTAACTTTAGCTTCAGATTCGACCACGGCCTTTTTCCACATCTGTAACTATCAAGGTCATTCGCGCAATTCGACATAGATTTCAGGAATAATACTGGGCATCACGCTACGTGGAGAATTTCTACGGCTCAAAGACCTGTAAAGAATCCTTCCCCATACGACGGGGCCTTGTGCGAAAGGTCACGATCATACTCGGCCTTTGACAACCACCACGATACTCCAGAGCGCCGTCTGAGAATCAACACGAAAAAATATGGCGTCTTGGGACCTCCTAGACGACAAAGAGGAGCAGGAGCTTCACAGGACGCGTTTGGTCAACATCGAGGAAAAGCCCTTCAAGCGGATCACGAAGAGACTTGTATCCATCACAGCGATCGCAAATGCTCAATCGAAACAACAACCTACCCCGCCCCCCGAGGGCGCAAACAGCGAGGAGGAAGAAACGGCCGGAGCGAAGCAGGAGGCTGCTACCAAGACGCTGCGAGAGATTGATCAGATCAAAGACGACCTCACCCTCGACTTCGCCGCCTTCGACAGCAGCATCGCGCGTCTGCAATTCCTCCTCGACGCCAACGTCCGCGAACGCGAGCGCTACAAGGCCGACCAACAGCGCATTCTTGAGGAATGCCAGAACGTCCGGGACAACAACGCGCGGCTGCGTGAGCAGCTCGAGGGTGCCAAGGCCACGCTTGCCCAACGTAAGGAGTACGACAAGCTCGCCAACGCGCTCATGGCTAAGGGTCTTCGACCGCGCGGCGAGCAAGAATCGAACCTGAAGAAGCTCGAGGAAGAAATCCGCGATCTGGAGAAGGAAAGTGAGACGTACGCCCTCACCTGGCGCGAGCGCCGCGACCAGTTCAGCAAGATCATGGACGAGGGCATGCTACTGCGTAGACAGATCCGCGATGAGAAGGAGGAGGTCGAGAGACGCGAGGGCATGAACGAGGATGGAGAGGAGGATGGCGAGGCTTCGAGAGGTGGACAGACGCCTCGACATGTCTCCAGTGGCAATGTCACGCCTCACCCAGACAGCGGCACCGTGCCGAGACCGGCATCGGCGCTGGATGGTCAGTCGGATGACCAGGCAGAGGGTCTCAAGCCTCGACCGGGTGGCTTGGGCAGTTTCTCACGGTCCGGCAGTGCTGTTCCGAGTCAGAGCGGCACGCCTCGCCCCCAACACGATGATGACGAGATTGAGGAGGGAGAGGATGTCGAGATGGACGATCAACAGGACACTCAGATCACTTCTGGAGGCGACACGCCTCAAATTACCGTGGACGCTCCCGACAACATGGAGGTTGATAACTAGACATGGGAAGCGCAGCAATTCGGAGAGGCTCATACATAGTTCAACTGAGATACCCATCAAAGCAGGCGTGAAACTTGCTCATGACGCTTGTTTTCCATTGAACACGGTCCAATCCCTCAACCAGTTTTGTTGATACACGGTAGGAAAAGGATTCTAATCCAATCAAGCTGAGCCGGTGTCGGTCACGTACGTCTTCTCCTCCTTGCCCTTTGCGAGGGCCTGCTTTGCCGTCGACACCTCCTCGGGCGATGCGCCGCCGCTCTCTGCGAGGGCGATCTGCTCCTCCAGCTTGGCGGTTGCGTCCTCGACGCGGGTTCTCAGGGCGGGGAAGACCTTCTGCGTCTCTTCCACGGCGAGTTTCTGGCAGGTTGTCAATATGGTTCGCTCGAAGCAATGAGACAGACAACAGTCGTCTGAGAGTCGGCGGCGTGGTGTAGGGGGTAGGGGATGGGACACACCAGCTGTCTGAGCATGTACTCCCGGTTTCCATCCTCGTCGGGCTTGCCATCTTTGATCTCTGTCTCGAGCGTGGCGACTTTAGCCTTCTGCTGGATGAGCTCCTTCTCATACGAGATCTCCTCCTTAAGGAGTCGGGTGACCGAAAGGGTCGCGACCGTGAGCTGGGAAGGGGGAGCCATGGTGGTGTGCTTCTTGGTTTTCCTGGAGAGTTTTGGTGGGGGCTGACTTTTGCGATGGCCCGGCGTGCGTGGTCTGTTGTACAAGCTTGACAGTAAGAAGTTTAATTCGGGTATCGCTTGAGCATTAACCTTCGTGTTGCAAGTGAAGTCAAGGTGGGCTCGAGTTTTACGGTATGTTTCCAGAGGTCCGCTTGGCTGATTGTTTCCTGCTTTTGTTTACACGGGATCCCGGCTGTTCATGCTGCTTGGCTGGCTACGTCAAAAGTGCGCAGGCTGGTGCCTTGGAAGCCCATTTCGATGGTGGGGTTTCACGTGCACCCCGGCAACCTTACCTCAGCTCAGAGCCGTGCAACTTCAGAGGCACATCACAGACTCTCTACTGATCAATGTCACCGAGGCCCTAATTTTGAGTTACTTGAGTCAGTAGCATGTACTCATATCAGCTACAAAGCAATTAGTATTGCGAATCATGGCTCTCTGACTGCCACAGGGCACAGCCAAAATGATTTTCGTATCGAACCATAACCAGTCGGCACAGCTAACACCTCCAAGGGGCAGCCGGATATCCTTCAATACCTTGGTCGTTGAAAGCACTTTTGATCAGACACTTTTACACGAAGCATATGGATAGGGATTAAACTAACATGCCATCATCACCCGACGCCTATCAGGATAGCCAGGTCCGAGTGGTCGCGCTCCTGTTCCTGAAGCTCGATCTACTGCCGAATGTCTTTACCATGGAGGAGACATAAAAGACTGGGGAAGGTTTTTGATGCAGAATCTTCTATGATAATATTAATCCTCCTGAGGACCAAGCTCACTACTTTTCCTGTGAATGAAATGCACATACTAATTTCCGTCTTGTCCCTGCTCAGTAATCGCCCCAGCTCCTTCCGTCGCGTCTCGGTATTGAATGGATTGAGCTCATCTCCAGCCAATATTCGTCTCATCTGATGGTTTGATTGCAGAGCGTTTGTTCTTCCATTGGTATATATTTGACGTACGTGGGTGTTTATAAACTCGCTGCGGATTCAGGACCTGTAGAGTTGGCATGCCTAGGAGCTAGGACGAGGAGTCGCTTCCCATTTCCTAGGATCCGGGCTTGTGTATTAGGGCAGCTCGCTATTCCCCCAGAACAATGGGGTATTGTATCGTTTCCAGGAAGTAACAGCTCGCGTGTGAAAGACTTAGTTCTGTGAACCTTCGCTTTCGGTTTCCCAAGCCTGTATCCTAGGAACAGTACATTATCTAAAGTCTAGCCTTAGGAGCGGAAAGCCCCGTGAATGTGAAGTCTAGGGACGGGAGAATCAGGCCTCTTTAGATCCTGGAAGCCTCGAATCCTAGTGGCAGTAAAATCGACTCTGCTGACCTAAAACTCTTAGAAATGGTTGACTGGTTAACATCCAAACGTAGGTGCAGCTAGTGAGCTAATAGAAGAAACTGTACGAATCCTATACGAGATACATACCATATGAACATTGTGCCATGCGTTAGGAAGAAAATTTTTATTATTAAATAAGAGCGAATCTCAGTCAACCAACAAAACCGCTCTTACTGCGAACAAATTCTCTTCTGTGTCGATACAGCACCGTGGTCCAGGCACATGCGGATCTTATCTAGGATCTAGATTCTTCGACTAGCAGCCTCCATTATCTCTTTGAACCGACACTTCGATCGACATTCATTCAGTAACCGATCCGGGACTCATTGGAGACAATGTATGCACATTGGGAAGTGTCTGAGTTTCAGCGGATATGAGGCATAGCATCGGGTGATTGCTTATATCCTTCCAGTCCCGGCTGACATTGGCTGCGTATCTCTTCGATATTTACCAGGTCCCACTCACCCAACCTTTTCTCCAGTCTCCAAAACAGCCAATGGCAGTAGGCATATAATGATTCCTGTAAGCTGTCCTCTAAAGCTTTCGGTTTTGTTGTTGTGGGGTCCAACTTTTCGTTCGAGCTGTAGTCCGCCGGAGGTTGTTTAGCGGCGGCCTACTGCATCACTCTCTCTGTACGCTGGTTTCCATGCCTGTTTCAAAGTTAGCATCAATGCTCGATACTCGCCAGACAGATAGTTCCTCATCGTAATGCGTTTGCGCTATTCTCTCGAATATATTAGTCGTCGCCTCAGTACGTTGGTGCAAGGATCAACACTTCACCGCGCTTGACTCGGGACAGAAGCAAAACAAGGTCAAGTAGGTATAAACAACGTATGTACCGGGAATTAGAACGCTCGGGTTTCCAAATCTAGTTGTTATTGCTCCCCTAGCCCGATAACTTGGGCCTACCTGGCTTCACCCCTGAATGCTGTTAGTCATGGACAGAGTTTACTGTCAGCCACTTGCAGCCATGATCCTATCGTCTCTGTAGCGATGAAAAACCCATTAGAGTTCTTTTTATTTCGACCGAGAACATTGAAGACTTCGCCCTCAAGAGAGCTCCAAGTCAACATACCCTTCGACATAGTGGCTCCAACGGAGCAACTAAGCCATGCAGCATAGGCTGCGTTCTTTGGATTCTATACACCCGTGTATTCGGCAGTTATACTTTGGAGGCTACAGGTGTCTGCACAGAAAAAGAAGACACTCTCTTGTACTCTTAGAATGGGTGTCATGGAAGTGCTCAGCCCTTGATTGAAGGCTACCTTTCAACCATTATGAACTGGCTCTGAATGCGTTGTTATTATGAAAGCCTAGGGGTATGTTGACCCTTTAAAGTCAAGATATCAACTGTAAAACATCTCCTCGTCCAAGCCTTCACAACGAGGCTCAGAACTGACCACAATTCGAGTTAACCTATGCGACCCATTATATTAGATACCGCGGGAACATCGCGCATTTGTCCAGCCCCGGGGGTTCAAAGCAATCCACCATAATAGATCCTGATATGAAAGGAGTGCATGTTAAAGTCTTTATCCACAAACCTCTGGTTTGTATGTCTTTAACACTATGCCAAACAAGCTCGAACATCACAAAGATCGGGGCTCTTCAAGCCCCATTAGCTTTCTGTCCTGCCTCCGCAGCAAGCTCAACCAAATCAGCCGTCTCCGAAACCTGTGACAGGAACGGCGAGTGCGACACCCTCTTCTTTACTTTGACCGCCGCGGGGCCTAGCAACTGCTGCATCTGCTCCTGGGCAAAGAATGGAATCGCACCGTCGTCTTCGCAGCCGACGTACATGCAGTCGATATCGTGCCAGGGCTCGTATGTTACAGTCTCCTCGAATGAGACGGTTGTCTGGTGTTTCAGGAGTTGGATAGCCATCTCTCTTGTCTCAGGAGCAACGTCCCCGTAGAAGGCTTTCGTAGGGTCCAACACGTGGATGCGACCGTCCTGGAAATGGTCAGTATTACAGCCGTGTCGTACTTCCCATATTTATAACAATGAGGAGATGGGGCTTATTGGGTCGGAGAAACTAACTTCGACTTTAGTCCACGGAGGATGCATGTTACCCGTCAAGCTTAGGATACATTGACCCTTCGGCGCAACAAAGGCGGCCAGGTACATGAACAAGATGACGCCGCCGGCCTTGTTCTCCTTGGCTAGCTGCTTAAATCCTAATCCGTTTACGGCCTCGGCGCCGACAATTCCGCCGTAGGAGTGAGCAACGAGAATAATCTTCCTTCCTTCCACGGCGAGTTCCTCAAGGACGGCGCGAACGGCCGCGGCGTCGTCGTACATGCCTTTGGTAGGAGGCTCGGACCCGACCGACTGGTACGTCACGCCTCTGGTCTCATATCCTCTCTTTCCGAGTTCGTTTCGGATGCCCTGATAGTGCTCTGGCGAGTGCCAAGCTCCACCGGCGAAGACGACAACCGGTTTGGTAGACATTGTATAGCTGTGGCTCGTAAAGAATGCTTGAATCACCCCAAAGAACTTGGATCAAGTGGTTTACGGGAAATTGGACCGGCTAGAGATGTAGTCGGATGAAATTACGACACGTTACAAACCTAG
Source organism: Colletotrichum coccodes (assembly GCA_020466075.1). NCBI lineage: Eukaryota > Fungi > Ascomycota > Sordariomycetes > Glomerellales > Glomerellaceae > Colletotrichum > Colletotrichum coccodes. Next base: position 26,030 of record JAIMZG010002051.1, read on the forward strand.
TTCTTATGTATGTGGCCGTCAGACCTTGAAGGTGGGGATGGAGCGGGGAGGAAGTCGAATTGGGAACAGAGTCATCCTCAACAGTAAGCACTTGACTTAGACGGGATGTTAAAGGATCTTGACGTGTTTCAGCTGATTCCTTCCAAGCCTGTACTTGAGGGAAATATCAGAATCTGACTGTGGGCGAGTTGGGGGAGACTCTTGTTCGGAGGACAACGAAGCAGATCAAGCAGCGCACGGGAGAGAGTGAATCTCTGACGTGGATTCAAGCTACGCTACCAGGGTAAACGTTTTTTCAATGGGCTTTTTCAAGGATTGTAGTCGCAATAGCTCTAGTCGCGCTCGGCGGGCCTTGGTTAGTGAGAAGGCATCTCGTAGCGTAGACGCACACGTAAATGGTGGGTTGAGGCATGTAGTATGAAAGTGAGAGCCACGCGAGTCTATGAATTCCAATCACACACTTAACAGCAAAAAGTCGAACAGCTGCTGCATACACTTCCTGACCGAGTCGTTGTATACGCTAGTTCGGACATCATTTAGTCCGATGCTCGGATTTGAGAATGCCTCTGACGTAGATTGTCAATGCTTCACGGATTTCTGGGCGATTGGTCAGCTTCTGATTGTTCGGTTCATTGTGAGTAGCATCTTGGAAGTTAACTCGATCAGGAAGTGCTGCAATTGCTTTCCCTTGCCCTCGACCTCAGAGTTCTGTACCAGGTTTCACTCAATCGCATCCTCATCAATTCAAGACGTGTCAGGTTCGCAAACAAAGCGCTGCAGTGGGTGCCACGTTGTAGTGACTGCTCCCCATCGAGGAACCGCGACACGCCTTATCGATATCTAGACACGGAAGTCATGAAGCTGATTGATGTGATTCTTTCGTCATCGACGGGCTGCTGACAATCAAAAAGACGCATGTGACACTGGATCATCCGATTGCGTGCAGGTTTTCCAGGACGATCCCGGAGAAAAACAATATGGTATCGTCCTGCTTGAAGTGCCTTTGGTATCAACCACTGTCGTAGCTATAAAACACAGCGGGAGAGCTGCAGTCACATTTCTCCAATCGAATATGGATTACAGCTCCGAGTACTGCGTGAGCACTTTAAGGGAATATCCTTCATTTTCAGGATCCTGGCCTTCATCCAGCATGAAAGATGTCTCGTAAGTATGACTTGAGCATTCTACTCCCAAGCACATAAGGATACTGCCGCTCGAACATCATCCTTCGACATCATACCAAGGGAACAAATGCTGGTTCAAGTAGCTTGCGCAGCAGGCTTGGGTTCGACGCAACGTCGACTGGAACCAAAGGTTGGTCTTTAGTTCATCTGGAAACATCCTCCGGACAGGCGGAATATCTGATTGGGTTTCTCGAAATCAAGAGTGTGGAGAAGATAACGATGTAGCTCAAAGGCAAGTAAGGGCACAGAAGCGATACTGACCGCCGTCCTGGGAGCTACTCACAAGGACCAAGTGAAACCTCAGACATAAGTGAAGTACTTCGGCTACGAAGCACCGAAGGGAGACGCTCTCGTTCACGTAATTCGTCGCAGTCGTTCATCCTTCAGCTGGACCGGGGGGGGTGATCATATGCTGCAATCATAGTTCTATCGTCTTGTTGCAATGATGTATGGTAAATACCCGCCGTCTAAATGCGTATCTCAAATGGCACAGTCAGGAGTCGATTGACAGACTGAGACCAAAAAGGATTTACGCAATGACAATTCCCCAGGTAAAGCCTGAAAGCCAAATACACGAGCAGTTGTCTTGCAAGTAAGCCGCCTTTATTGAAACAAGAGGAGTAAAATCAAGCGCGCTATTTAAGGGGGTATCATGTTTCCACTATCGCTCGAACCTCGACAGCCTCTCCTCCTCTTCGTGGTGCCTCTGATACACCTTACTAAGCTCCTCTAAATCCCTCTCATGTTCTCTTCCCTGACCAATGCTCCCGACACCATCGATGCCGACAAATGGCTCCGCCTCGATCCTCGAAACCATCTTACCGTCCTTTAAGAACAGCGCCGGGTGACACCCCACCATCGCCAACAGCGCGTATCCCACCAGAAACCCCTCTAGCCCGACGAAGAGCCCCTCACCGCCCGTTGCGAGGGGACCGCGAATGCCCTCGGCATACTCCGCGACCCGAAAACACATCCGTCCGAAGAGCACGATCATGGCGGAAGGGACGACGCCGGCGAAGATGCGGAAGCGGCCTGTCAGCGGCACGTATCCAACGTCGCGGTGGAAGGTCGTGTAGCCGTACTGACGATAGGAGCGGGCGGCGCGGATGAGCACGGAGGCGAGGAAGAGGCCGGTGGCAACCAGGGTAGCGAGCTGAATGGCCAGGCCGGCCACCACTATTTTGGCGCCGGTGTCGTTCGGGGTGTAGGAATCCATGTTGGTGATTGTGTAGGGCACGTTCTGGAAGCCAACGGCAAGACCGGTGATCTGGAGCAGGAGAGCGAAGCCGTCTAGTGGGAGGAGGATGACGGTATAGAGCTCGGGCTTTACGAAGGAATGTTCTGTGCCGAGTATCCGGACCATCGGAGCAAGGCAGACGTAGATACTGCAGGGTTTCAGTATTGGAGAAACATTGTAGCAACAAGTATTGTCTATGAGAACGCACCTTGAAGTAATGAATACGGGGGCAACGGTGAGGAGCGCCTTGCTCTGAATGAAGGGGTACACGGCCCAGGGATCACTCCAGCCGGCCATCCGATCAACCCAGCCGAGCATCTCAAGGACGCAGGCCAGGGCCACGATGATGGAGAACGGCGCGGTGGCATGGCGTTGCGCCGACCGGGCGACCACGGCACCATTAATGATGAGGCAGACAGCCGAGACAGTTGCGAAGATGGCGCTGGCCGTCAGCGTGGGGCGGAAGCCGTAGGGGCTCTCGGAGACGTCGCACGTCGACAGCGTGCAGGGTGATGAGCTCATGGTGGCAGCAATCGTTTTCGATCTTGTGAGTATGGACAGAGCCGTCGAGATATTTCAAAGTATGGTAGGGACAGACTCGGTCATCAAGTTGGGCGCCAGAGCAAGACGATATTCAACAGACCCAGAGACATCAAGAGGCGAGGGGTAAGGTAACACAGCAGAGCTCCATCTGCATCTCGGAAAAGGCGGTGCCGCCATGATTATATGTTTTCCAGCAAACATCGTGGCCGTGTCCCGTTTCCGAGATTATAACCTACAAAAGATCTTCGATGGTTCCCGGGGAGCCGGTAACCTCGTCGCCGCTGTTGTGGCCGTGTTTGCGATCCTGCCCCGATCCCCGACGTCTATGTTTAGAAACGGCGGTCGGTGAACTGTGAAGCTGGCAAGTTTTCTGTGGGGAAAGTAGGAAGTGGCGGTGCCGTGGTGAGCTTCGCCGGCTCCCTTACACCGCACGGAAAAGTGGAGACCCACCGGGGGGGAAAGACTGGTAGAGACAGCACGTTGGGACAGTCCAACCCCAGGGCATTTTTAGGCACCCGCACCCGGGGCGGGGCGACCGGGTTGGGTGACCCGGGGGTTCTTTGAGTGTCTCATCCCCCCAATCCAATATTTCGCCTAGGCCGCTCTTGTTGCTCCTCTTTTACGAATGCTTAAAATGCTGTCCCCCCTTTTAAAGCTTACCAGACCAAGCCCGCTTCGTCCAGCCAGTAGCGGAAGAGTTTCGTCTCTGCTGGGCTGGTTTGTTTCTCTGCAAGCTTGGCACGGATTAAGGTGGCTGCCTGCCGCCAAAGCATGCGTGCTGCGGCGTTATCACCCTTGGCGCGCTTCTTGTCCAACATCGTGCCGCCTCAGCCCCTTCCCCCCTCCCATCCAGATGTACGAACTCAACCCATCTGCCAGGCTTGGCCCACGGCGACTTTCGTTTGTCTCATCCGTCTCACTGCCGCGTTTTTGTCGCGTCATTGTCGCATGATAACTGGACTGGTCCTTGATTGGCGAAGTTTGATTTATCTTGGATCCTTCTCATATATCTGTGGTAATTCCTGTCCCTTGTAGAAGTGTTTAGCCTCCGGTCCAGCTCTACCTCTGAACTTCACTGCGTCTAAATGCGCTCACATGTCGTCCTTCACCGGCTTGCGGCCGACGATACAGTAGCTGAAGAGTTCGGGTCAGCTGGGGATGCAACGAGAGCCGCAAAGAAACAGGCCTGTACTCACACAGGACAGTAGGCATGGTAGCCCTTGTTCTTCAGGTCCTTGCGAACGTCGATGAGGAAGACGTTGACCTCGTCAAGGGTCCATCCGAGGACGCGGGTGAACGGCGCCATGCACAGGGCCTCGAGGGCAGCGCCGAAGTTCTCCTGGGTCCAGAATCCGAGCTTCTTGTACCTGTCATGCTGTTTCAGTATGGACTGCATCCCCCCAGGATAGGCGATGAGAATGGAGTAGAAATGACGAAGCTGTGGTACCTTGGATCCTTCGGCCATTCATTGTGAGGCCATTTGTACATGCGCAACTCGACGTCGACGAAGCCAGCCTCGATCATCATGTTCTTCAGCGGGGGGACTTCGACGTACTCGCGGCCCATCTTCTCCGAGGCCTCCTTGAGCATGTTGGTATATTTGATGATGGCGGCGTCTTTCGGGAGGAGGTCGTCGTCGGACCGCGGCATGACGTCGGCGTCCTGGAGCTCAAGATATCCGCCGGGAGTGAGATTGCTTTGGCCTGTTAGATTGATAACCAAAGTACAAAGTATATCGCCCAATATGAAGACTGACTCATAGCATCTCTTGATATACTCCTTCCAGTTGCCAATGCTTGCCGTCATGAAGCGGCTGTGAATGTAGTCGAACGGCAGCGAGAACGTCCATTCTTCCTCGATATCGTCAACCTCGAACCTTACGTTCGGGGGCACGCTGAAACCAAAGGGACGTGTTAGTAAACTCGTTTGTGCTCTAGCTGACTGCGAGCTCTGGGCTTTCGTACAATTCTGCTCGGACAGGCGAGAGGTCGATGCCCAGAACCTGGACATGGCGTTAGACACATTCCAACTACCGCCGTTGAAGACAGGTCTTGGGACTTACCTCGGCTTCTGGGTGCAGATCACCAAAGTCAATGGCCCAGCTGCCGCTGCCGGTTCCGACGTCGAGAACCCGTCCTACCTTGGCGTCCTCATCACATGGCGGGGCTAGACCAAGTCTGTCATCAACAGTGTAGATGAATATGTCGTGTTGAAAGTCTAGATGTTTGAAATTAGCAAAATGAACACTCTTTCTCCAACGTGCAAACTGGGCGTCGTGTAATCAGGCACCGTACCTAGCCTATCACTCTCCGTTTCGTCATTAGGGGCAAAATATTCTGGATAACATCAGTTTGTCAGTAAACCAAATCTCTTGTATCAGGCGTGAAAGATTCAAATAGCCCAACTCACTGCCGTCCTTGTATCGGTGGTACGTCCTTCCGTTCTCGATGCGATGTTGGAGGATGGAACTACTGAGACTGGTGGTCGAGGAAGCAGTGCTCTAAATCAACGTCAGTATTCAAAGAACATTGTTCAGTGTTTTTCGGAGGCAGTATGCTTGAGATTGGCTGCAGCTGGGCAATGGGGTCCCTAGAGGTCGACGTTGACTTACTTCGATTTCCGATCGACTATCGTCAGAGTCCTACTCAGACGTTAGAATTGCCGGCGCATCTTGGCGGCTCGATCTCGACATGCCTCATGATCAGCAGTGATCACAACCTCGTGGTCGACATCCGCCATGGTTATGCTGTGGTATCGGGTGAGTCGGGACCGAGCAGGGGGTTTTGAGTGTCCAGCGACTTTGCACTCTCGCGCGAACCTAGCTCGAACAACGAAGAACGACCGTCAATTTTGAGTTAATTGCGATTGAAGAGAGGGCCGATGAAAGACAATTGAGGTAACCAAGGGGAGAGAGCATCTCCTTTTTGTGAAGAGAACACATCGGCCGACACTGCAAACCCCTCTTTTTTGACTGAAGAGCGGAACCTACGAAGCGAACCAACATGCATATGCGAGTTCACGGCGAAGTTGCCTCTTTTCCCCATTGCAGCGTCGCATGTGGGGCTTGAGACGAACGATGTGCGAATCAGGTTGTGGAAACCCGTTGTAGTTTATGACAGCTCACGAGCGGATGCGGAAGGAGATGGACTCATTGCCCGTTCTCGCCACAACCCATGTCAACAGCTATTCGCGAGCTTTGGCCCGGACCTGGACTTTGCTTCCCAACCACTCCGAAAGACTACGATATGCGCCATTGCGGCCGAATAGACCGTGATCAATCAGCCCGGATAGGCGTCGACATTTGTAAAACCGATTTTGTGACTGACCTTGCGTTACTCTAACCCATCGCTTTTCGACCGGTGACTACATGCCGCGTTGCTCGTTCGCGCTACCCCACGGACCCGTCCGATCCAAGAATTCAACAAGTGCCTTCAGAATCGCCTGGGATATTGGCAGTATCCAAGATGAATCTCGAGGCTTTTTTTCTACATCTAGGCAAGACTTCTATCCTCCCCCGCAAGTTCCGAGCAGACGTAACTTGAAATAGTGAGACACGGCAGGAGCAGCAGACGGAAGGTGAAGAACACGTCAGGAAAGGAATCCGGCCGTAACCATCCTGACATTGCACATCCCGTATGTGACACCAGCCTCAACGTTCCAGCCTCTGCCTACTTAAGCCGCGGTGGCAGTCGACGAAGGAGGGGCAGAACCGCCGGGCGCACCGCTGGGAGCATCGCCACCACCGACAAAGCCGCCGTCAGAGCTCTCAACGGCGACACCGCCCGCCTCTGTGAGCTCGAAGCTGTAGCTGGAGTCGTACGAGGCGGTACGGTTGATGCCGATGGTGATCCAGCCGAACAGGCCCTCCTCGACGGAGTCGCCGAGGTAGGCGTACTGGAAGAAGGGGTCCGAGTCGGCGTTGGTACCGAGCTCGTCCGAGACGACGTGGTCGTCGGCGTTGAGCGTCTGCTCGACCGTGTTGGTGTTGTACGGGTACAGCGCCTCGACGGCCTGGACGAGGTCCTGGTCCCAGAAGAGCTGGCCGATGTACGCGGCGTGGTCGGAGAGGAGTGTGTTGTTGGGCTGGACGGTGGCGTCGAGGAAGGCAACCTAGGAGCCGTCAGGAAGGGTGCTTGACATGGGGAGGGGGCACGGAGAGCGGGGGGACTTGCCATGTGGTGGTGGTTGGTTCTGCCGCCGTAGTGGCCGGGGAAGATGGTTTGGAACTGCACGACCCCGTCGGCGTCGGTCTTCTGGACGCCGCGGAGGAACGTCTTGTTCAGGTTAGACGCGTCGTCCCCGTTGCCGTTGGAGGACTCCTGGACGCCGGAGTAGACGCCCGTGGAGTTGCAATTCCACAGATCCCAGTAGAGGTCGGTGACCGGCTCGCAGGTCTCGACGTCGATGAACTGCCCGTCAAGGACCACCTCGACCCCGGGCTCGTTATCGCGCAGGTCAGAGCGGACGTGCTCGCCCTTGACCCAGAAGGGCCCGATCTCGCCCTCCGGGTTGAGGATGCAGGTGTGGTTTGACCCGAAGAGGTCGGCGGACGGGGTGGAGACGTCGATGCCGACGTGAGAGGACGTCTGATTGTGTCCCGTGCCGGCGCTGTCGACGGCGCGCTTGTGCTTGCGGAGGGCGCGGTGGCAGTCGACGGCGTCGGCGCGGCGGACCATGGCGCGGGCCTGCAGGTCGCGGTAGACCTTTGTGTTCTTGCAGGCCTCGAGGCCGCGGCGGGCGAGGCCGTGGTGCGAGTGGCGCGCGGCCAGGAGGCTGGGGTGAGCCTCCTCGTGGTGGCCCGGATGGGCGGTACCCAGGAGAGCCGAGGTCAAGACGAGAAGGGCGGAAGCGTGCATGATGCCGTTTTGGCAACAATGATGGTCTTCGTAAGCGACGTCCAGTTGCCGAACGAGGGTATGGATTCAGTGAGTGGCTGTCTGACGATGATATTCAGCCTTGATGGTGAGTTTCTATTCTCTCATCGGGGCCGAGTCTATGCCACTTATACGCCCCGTTCTCGCGAGCGAGGGCTCTCCTCACACCACTCCTTTCCGATACTAGCTCTGCACGTCGGCCTCGCGGCGCCAGCGTCATCTGTCGTCGTCACTGACATCCGCTTCCCTTTCTTTTTGGATGTTAATCCCCTCACTGGAGGACTTCTGGAAAAAAGTCTGGATGAACGCCGCCACATCGGGAAAACGCGCCCTTTCTCCCCCGCAGATTGCCATGGGTTCGAAGACGTGCATCATGATGCCTCCCTCACTAGAATTGACATGGGTTCTTTCATCTAGTAGCAGGTCAGACAACAAGCTCACTTCTTTACAATACGGTCAAGTATAGGAACGTGATGGGACCGTTCCTTGAGCCCCAGCCTGCGTAGAGAACGAACCCGCGTATTCGACAACCTCAGCTTCCCGGGAACCACCCCCACCTCGAGAAGTTGACCATCGCGAAACCACTGATTGGGTCTCTGGGGAAACAAACATGACCGATGACCGTTTGTCGAGGCGCGGATGAAGCAAGCTTTGCGCCAAGCGGGGCCCTTGCACGCGGGTACGGTGGGGTTGGGGCGGGTAGCTACCGCAGCAAAACCGGGGAAGCGGCATGTGGGATGCAGGGGCCGGCCATTTCAGCTCCATCGACATCTCTACTACGACAGATGAAGGCTTCACGTAACGCGCGTTCGAGGCACCCAGGAAAAAGGCGCAAGCGGCGGGCTCGGGTAATGGTGCCGTTCGTTCCCCTTTGTTCACATAACTTTTTCTTTCTTTTTGGGGCCCGCGCGTCCACTATTACGGAAGGGGGGGACCTCTATGCCTTCGTCTTCGCCCTTCGCTTCTCGATCTTTGCGAGCTCCGCATCAATCTTCTTGAAACTCCAGCTCTTCCAGAATGGGGGGTACAAGAAGGGGCGGAGATCGAATCTATTGTCATCGGGTGCTATTTCTACAATTAGCCGCGATGCCAGGGGTTTAGGGATAAGGAGGATATGGCCGTACAGTAGTCGTTGCAGTGAAGAGCCGGCGTGAGCGTCGTCATCTTGTGCCCTGCCTCCTAGTCAGATCTCCGTAACCGTCCAGGTGCGTACCGAGGGACTCACTGTTGATGGCGTAAAAGTGGAAGAACTTCTTGACCTTCTCCGCCGTCTGGCTGGGCTCATACGCCGGGGCGTCGTCGTCGGGCCCACGCTTGCGGTCGGCGCTCCACTCATGGACGAGACGCTGGAACATTCCGTACGGTCCGAGCTTGTTCACCTTGCGGAGACGGCCCATGATGGTCAGCTCCTGGTAGGTCATGCCCATGTCCACCTCGTCGCTCTGTACGTAGGTCTCTGAGATGGGTTCCTACACATGCTCGTGTGAGTGGGCTTGCTCTATAGGGTCATAGATGCACAGTTAAGCCGCAGCTCTTGCGCATCAGGAGGGGTGGGGCCGACGTACGAGCTCTGCGGTGGGGACCGCTGTCAGGAAATCGTGGAGACAGGGGATCTTGAAGTCCTTCTCGGCCCAGGCGATAAAGCGCTTGAGGTCGGCCTTGTCGATGGAGCCGATGGGGTTGATGTCGGCACCTAAGGGCATGTCAGCGGATCCGTAACTTCGGGCAATATTTCCCGATGCTCAAGATTTGTTAGGCGAGAATCGCTCTTCCCTCCACGTTCAAGCCGAGGCCGGAAGAGGTGGGCGGCGGGGTCTGGTTGCCAATCGAAAACATACTGGAGCAATCATATCTGTACTCGGGTCAGCAATTTGACACTCAAATCATTGGTTCATGATGGGTCGCTCACTTAGTGAAGTAGCCTCTCAGGGACTGGTCGAGTCAGTAATGGGAAAGCAGGACAAAACAGGGCGGCGAACTTACCTCTCCGACGTTCGCGCTGCCCAAAACGAGCAGACCACCGCCGCCGGGTCGGCCACGGGCAGTGGGGAGAAGCTGCCCGAATTCGTAAGCCGTGACCATGCGGATCCTCGCCTGGATGCACTGCAGCGTCAGGTTCTCCTGCTGCGTGCCGCCCTCGACCTTGAACCGGGGCTCGAAGTTGAGGGCGCTGACGGCGAGGCTCTTCTGCGCGTTGTAGACGTCGTCGATGTCGAGGTTGATGTGGTAGCTGCCGATGGCCTCGGCGAGGTCCTTTGCGCGCTGGCGCGTCTCGCGCGAGCTCTGCGTCTTCATACCCATGTAGATGGTCGAGAAGATCTGGTTACAGAGGGCCTGCGGGGTCTTGGGCAAGACGCCCTCGCCGTCGTATTTTGCGAGTCGCTTCACGTCCTCGATTACCTGGGGGTTGCCCTCCTCGACGGCCTTCATGACGATGCGGCACATGGAGAAGACGATTGCTTTGGTGGATGCGGTGTCAGCGGTACCCGGACTCGGGGGGTTGGTTGCGGGGATGGAGACGTACTAGCTGTGGCGCAGGAGTCGATTCCTCCGCTCAGGGGCACCAAGTAGCCCGCAGTTCCGGACCTTCGAAGATACTAGTAAGGGGTCCAGAGTCAGCTCGGCAAGACGAAAGGGTAGGTTGAGTCTCCTCACATCCCAGAGATAGCAGCCGGCACAAAGCGCAATCTCCTCCTCGACGGAGTAGAATTTCGGCTTGATAGGGGGCGAGGGGGTGATCTCGACGTCGGCATCCTCGTCCTCGGAGCTGAGCTCAAAAGCAGTCTGTATCCTCTCGTACTTGGCATCGGACCGCGCAGCCTGAAGACCACGAGAAATGGCAGACCGGTAGGCCCTGACTTCCTCCAGATCAACGGTGGCAGTGATGACCTCGACGTCGTTCAGGCTGAACTGGGAGCCCTGGGCCACGACGTCGCCGTTGACAAGAATCATGGCAGAGCGTCGTAGTAGAGTCTGTCGCCGTCGCAGCCCTGCTGATTGGCGTAGAGATAGATACCTCCGCACTTGCGGGTGGCCTCCATGATGAGCTGGAGACGGGTGTCGAGCTTCTGCAGGGTGAAGTGCGAACCGCTGGAGTTGGTGATGATCTCCACGCCGTCGAGGCTCATGGCGATATGCGGGGCATTCGGCGTGAACAGCTCCTCCTGTCCATGGGTCAGCTCTGGCCTCAAGCCGGCATACATTGCATCACCACAGTCTCCGGTAACCTACACAAGTCTCCGCGCCAAAGCACGTATCGGGCGTCGAAACCACGGCATCACCAAACACGACGTGCGTCGCGCCCTGGATCTCCTGCAGAATCCGGGGCAGGTGGTACTGCTCGGTCTGGCGCGGGTGCATCCAGGGGGTGAAGTGGCGCATCTCGCGGTAGTTGCCGTCGTTGGCGAGCCACATCTTGGGGCGGATCATGAGGATCTTGCCGTCGAGACAGAGGATGCGGCAGTTGAAGCGCTGGTTGCGGTGCTGCACCGGCATGCCTATGTCGAGGAGGATGCCGTGGCAGGTCTCGTCGAGCAGGATCCGACGGAGCATCTCGAAGCAGTGCAGGTAGAGGTCCTGCTCGAGTAGGTGGTCGAGGCAACCATAACCGCATATTTCCAGCTCCTGGGCTGGACATCAGCGGATTCGGCCAATCTCGAAGCACACATGTTCAAGTCGAATGCCGTGCGAAGATGTAGTTGCTCTTGCAAGCTGGTCGCAGCCTTGAGCTTGGGTGACTTGGGTTATACTCACAGGTCCGACGCGCAACCGCGCACCGGCTGCCTTTGCCTTCTGAATACTCTCAACGATGCGGGCAGCATTGCCTTCCCACTAAGCCATGTACTAGTCAACATTTGTCCCACAGACCCAGAAAGACTCGAGAGGATCTCGGTGCTCAAGAGTGGCAGAGACTCACGTCCAAGGCCCACTGGTTCAGCGAGCAAGTCGCCACCGTGATGAGATGCCCCATTTTGTGCAATGAGATATCTAAATTTATCGATGAGTCTGACTTGTTTCTGGTTAAAGGAGTTGGTGAGTGACTTTTGGTCGCAACTCACAATGGGATTCAGAAAGCGGATCTGGATGCCCCTCGTGTGTAGTCAAGATAAGATTGACTCGTTATGATGAACAGATGACTCATCCAAAAAAAATCCGTACGTGTATGGGCTAGAGACTTTCCGTGGGGCTGAAGCACTATATCACTTTCCAGAGACTTGGTTCTTCAAGTTATTTCCAGATAGCTAGAGACCCTTCTATCTCTCTCTCTCTCTCTCTCTCTCTCAACTCGGAGAAGTCTCGGCTAGGTGGGAGGTTGAGACAAGAGCTCAAGCGGGAAAACCCAGCAAGTGTTGTTGAACCCCTCATGCGCTATCGGATGTTAGTGCTCCCAAGCTGATTATGAGGAATCTCTAACAACGTCTCATCAACCGCCCATTTGCAACCCCAGTCTCTTCAGGACCCCAATTCTGAACATTAAGGATTCCGAAATGTTGGAAAAATGGATAAAGAATCATTTAGATGCCACCTATGCCCTCACTTCTTAGTATGCCAACACAGGTCGTTCGATCTCAGATGTGAACTGACTCAAAAATAGGCATAGGTACGTACTTTCTCATCCTCACCCCCCCTGCCCCCCTGCCGTCGACCCCAGCATTTCGCGCCGGGCAGACACACATGCTGACGGGCAGCACTCTGGCATTTACCGGCCGAGCTCCCAAATTGCCCCGGCACTGGCCCCAGCACCTCCATAGCGCCTCGGCTCAAAACCTCCAACCACCAAAACCGAACATCGCAACCTCTCTCATCCACGATATCGCGACTCCACGACATTCCCGACCGCGAGACACAAAAGCCCTCCCTCGCCAGAACCTACGAGAGTACAACACCTCAGCCGCGGATCTCTACCTCCGAAACCCCCTCTACTCCGACCCAGCGCGCAATGCGCACGCGCAACTCTCCAAGATGACATCCTCACCACCACAACCCTCCACCTCCTCACAACACCCAACCCTCCCCTCCTCGCCGTACCCCTACGCATCAGCCCCAGATATCATCCGCGCCCACCAGAAAGACGCTTATTACAAAGGCCACCTCTCGAACACACTAACTTCCCTCCACCGCCTCCTCCTCGGCGCCCGCTCCGCCCACGCATCCACGCCCCTCCACCGCCTCCTCGCCGACACTCTCTACCTCGGCCTGACGACGCTTCCGGGAAACCGCACCTTGGGGGAGGAATACTGCGACCTCGTCCAGCTGCACGTCGCTCCGACCCGGAATCCGACGCCCT
>JAIMZG010002053.1:0-20605 GCA_020466075.1 Colletotrichum coccodes
AAAAAAAGAAGAAAAAAAGGCAAAGTCCCGCACGGCAGGGGAGGGGTTTGTCTCGCTGGGGCACGTACTTGGCAACAATTGCTCGTGCTAACCAACAGAACTGCCAGGGCAGATGCAGCACGAGCGACGTCCCACCCTCAGCGGTCACCTTCTGTACAAAGCAAAGGGCGGAGCTTTCAGGGAAAGCATTTCGGAAAGCCATATGCTTTGTGCGTATACGCATCTCGGTTAGTCCGTTGTAGGGTCTCCGCGACGCCAATTTGGACGTTGGGGATGTGGCGACCTCTTCATGTCAGTGCTTGTTTCCAAGGGCCCCAACCTTGCTCGTCTCTCCTACGTGTATACAGGAGGGAGGGGGTTGGTTGCGCGGCTTCTCATCCGAAAAAAAAACAGTTAAACTTGTTCCTCATCCAAAACAAGACCCCGCGTTATCAGCGAAAGGTTAAACAAAAAAAGACAAAAAACAAAGCCTAGACGTATCGGTTCTCTGAAATTAGACCGGCTTGGCGGAAGCAGTTCGGTGACTGGACGTTGAGGTTCGTAAAGTGAATGTTAGTGTCAGGCAATAGGCCCAGCTCAGGCCATCCAATTAACTAACCGTCAAGGATGGGACAATTGGTCAGTTACAGTTACGACACGTGCGTTTGTTCAAACAAGGAGTTTGCCGGGTGCCGAGATCGTTTGATAGTTCGGGGGTTGCAGCAATCGTTGCGACGGCGACTGCTAACACCATCGGGCTTTCGATTCTTTTTCGGGGTTCTTGTTCAGTTGCCAGTGTTTGCTTGTATGATGTTGAACATGGATATGCAGCGGGGTGATGATCCTCGAACATGTCAGTGGACAAACAAGCAGCTCAGCCGCTCGCGGCGAAAACGCCGGGCCGGTTAAAGCCAGTGAGAGACAACTGAGGACACAAGCTGACGAAAAAAAAAAAGCATATGAAGAGATTTACACACGCGTGTGAGTCTCAGGGAAAGGGGAAGCGAGAGCCGACGGTGAGGCCGAAAAGGGTTGATGGAGTTGGGTCCAAGCAAATCATTCCATATCCATCGTGTGGTCCACCAGTCAGGTCTCGATTCCAAGTTTCATGGCCCATTGATCCGAGAAGAAAATTGAAAGGCAATGGGGAAGGCAATCGGACATGTCCCGCAAGAAAAAACGCCCACGTGCCGTTTCCCAAGAAGCAATCCCGAGTGTCGTTCGGTGAGCAGAACCGCGGTCGATACCCGAACGACTTGACCCTCGGGAGATGCATGGGTATACGACTGCAGGCTCTATCTCACTGCGTAACATGGTTGAACATGCGACATTGAAACCTCCGCGCCGGATGATGCGCGGCAAGGCGAAGCTATAAATGCATGCCTGGTTGCTGGAAGGCCAAATAAAAAGCGCTCGTTTTGGTAGCCCCCCTATGAAAGGAAGGCGAGAAATACCGGTATACGGTGCGCTTGGCAATCGTGACCTGGACATGGTGAGTGATGGTCCGCGCCCGCCGGAAAGCATCGAGAGTACCACTACCCTTGAGCAGCCCTCACGCTGTGGGAAAGCCCTTCGGGTTTTTTCAGTCCTGACTCTGAGAAAGGGGGGAAGGAGGAAGGAGGGGGAGGGGGAGGGGAGGAGGAGGGGCCACCCCTGCCTCCTTGGCAGGAAATATACGTATCTCACCGCGTCCCACCCCGAGATTCCAAGAATCGGTAGCCCGCGTGCGCCCCCCCCCAACTTCCATTGGAGTTACAGCGAGCTGCTGCAGAGGGGGGCGACGGGCGGAAACTCCCAATCTTCGATTGAACCACGCATCCGACCCAAAGTCCAGACAGTGGGGATCGGGGACACCATCATTAGGGTGTTCTAGGCCTCTCATCCCACTGCATCCCAGGTACCGTATCTAGAGGTACACAGCTGCGGTACGCAAGGCGTAGAGATACCTGGGTCCTGTACAGCCGAAAAATGAACCCACATCGCACATCGGCCATCTTCGACCGACCACACACACATTCTTTCTCTCACTTACTGAGTCCAGTCTGCGCAAACTCCCGCAGTCTCTTACTCCATCTCGTCTTACCTTTTCGGCCTTGCTTGGATCGACCTGACCTGACCTGACCGGATCTACCTCGACCTTGTCCAATTTCAGTCTCGTCTCGTTTGCTCCTCGCCCTTTTTTTTCTGTTATTTTGTTCTTCCAAATCTGGCCTGATTCGAGGACCTCCATCCACACCCCCAAGCCCCCGACCTGATCACCCACCCACGGGGAAAACAAGAGGGAAATTGAGAGGGGAGGAAGACGAACAGAGAAATATCACACCCCCATTCACGCGCCTGTCCGTAATCCGAATCTCTCAGCCTTTCTGCTGCAGTAGCCCACCCCCGTGTGTGTCTGTCAAACCTAACCCTGCGCCTGTGCCTGTCTGTGCCTCCGTTCTGGCCGCAACCGTACTTCGCCCATCCCGAATAAACATTGGACGCCGCCGACCAACTCGCCGCGACGGGCTCCTTTCAGACGCTTTGCGTCATGCCCACGCCCAGGAACACATTGGCCCACCACCTCCTCGCCCCGACTCCCAACCTTCGCCCGCCCATCTCCCCCAGTCGCCGCTACTGCTACCGCTGTCAGTCCCCGTGGTAATGCCTTTGCCGCCACCCTTGAGCGACATGGTGGACATGGACGATGCGACGAGGCTCATCGGAGACTTGCATCAGAAGCTAGCCGACCTCGACCACAAGGTTGCAGCCTACCGCCAAGACATGGCAGCCGAGTTCAATAGATACTCGCGCCAACTACTCCAAGACATCCCACACGACATATCAGCCGAGGTCGATCGTGCCGTCGCCGCTTCCTTCGACAACTATCCCGCTCTGCGTCCCGCCCTCGTTCCACCACGAGACCTGCCTGACTCACCGCCACCGCCGCCCACCGACGACGCGGGACACCTCACCGAAACCCAGAGCAACCCCGGTGACCCCCGCCATCCTCCGCCGCCGTCCCCCAAGTCCACGCCTCCATCCGTCGTCCCTTATGCCGGTATTGCTGCCCTAACCTCCCCCGACAGCGCCTACGACCGGGAAAGGGACAGGGATTTCCACGGCCTCTTCACACCTAGCTACCTGCCCCTGCTGGACAGCTCCCACTCGCCGCCGGCAGCAGCAAACCACTCGCCAACCCTCTCGCCAACCTCGAAGCCTGCGACTGCCGACGATATGGGGCGGCGCAAGTCCGGACAGGCGATGGAGCAGCCTTCAATCCAGGTGTCCGTTGCTGCTACCCAGACGCCCGAGCGACCGAACCACGAGCGCCGTGCGACCGACGACACGACATCCTCTGGCGCCTCGGAGCAGAGTGAATCCAAAGTGCCCCGCAGCGCCTTGCGCAGGACTTCGACCGGATCCAAGCCCCCGGCCAGCCCCAGGCGAGTGCGCTTCGAATTCGAGGGAGGGGAGGTGCTGCCGACAGCCTCGCCGCAGTCATCGGAGCCATCGTCGGTGCTTTCGCATACGCTTGCCAATTCGAGGTCTCCTCCGCCGGAAGATGACTCGATGAGTGTCGCGTCCATACTAGGCCCCGACGAGGATAACGGGCCGCCGCCGAAGAAAGTGTCCTCATCCCAAGCCCTCCGTGCCCTTTCACGAGCCCCTCTGGACTCAAACACTGTCTGGACCGTCGTAAACCCTGATGCCCAGGATAAGGAAAATGGGATCATGGCGACGTCGGATTCCGAAACTTCATTGCAAACAAACAACACGCGTCAGCCTGCCTCGGAGCTTCAAACACCCCCAAAGACCACTGCGTCAGAGCAGCACGGACGGACACCGGAGCCGTCGGGTCCCGCTTCCCCAGAGGCAGTGAATAGGCAGAGGGACGACGACGACGACGACGATGATGACAGCTCCTCTGATGACGGATTCCTGGCTATGGCAAAACCAAAGTCCTTTGCCAACAAGAGGGCCATTCTTTCACCAATATCACGCTCGCCGACAAGAACGGCGTCTGTTCCGTATAGTCCAACCTCGGACAAAAAAGGGTCACGCAACGAAAGCAAGACCTTTTCGGGGCAAAGGGATACCGACGAACATGAGGATGAGGAGGAAATGTTCTACTTTGAGGGACTCAGTGCGCCCCCTAAGCCTCGATCCCGACCGGCACCGATACTAGAAGAGGAGGAAGAGGAAGACGACGATGAAGCTCAGGGAAACGAGCCGGTGGCCCAGACGCTATACTCAACTTCGCCTGCTGTATCGATCCCCAAGCAGCCGGAGCCAGCGATCCCTGCGCATCTTATCTCCGGCTCGGTAGGGTCGTTCAGGGGCCGCCCTGTCACGATGCCTGTGGTTAAGAACCCTGACGTCTACCAGCAAGCGGCATCGCTTGGTGATATAAGCAGTTTCATCGGAGGGTTGGACGGGCGCAGCGGTGTCGACGATGGAGATCTGAACAGCTACCGTGCTAGCGTCGGGCAGACACTGTTCTCGGGAACCCCTCGAAGCTTGACGGAAAGAATGATGATGGAGGAAGCACAGAGTCAGAGACGGAAGGCAGCGCAGCGACCACACTGATGTGCGGCACATCACGGCGCAATTAACCAATTTTATTGTGTATGATACCGGTACGGGCCAACGGTAGAGGTCCGGAAGTCTGTACATAGACCATGCTCCGGCGTTTAGAGGCATCATGGCTGGGCAACTGGGCGGGACGGTTTGGGAGGTCTTGGCCGGTGGTGAAAGCATTATTCGTACATGGCAACCGGCATCATAGTATTTTATAAACAACGGAACCAACGGCATATGGGTCATTGGGAGAGATAAAATCCGAGTCTCAGCCCGCTGCGATGGTCAAGTGCGGATGTCGTCGTAATACACATGCTCATCCACGGCCGTCGCCAGTCCTTTCGGGCTCTGTCAGATCGGGCTGGTGCCCCACATCAGAGCCCGGAGCACGTGGAAAAAAACTGCGCCGACTCTCCGGGCTCCCCGTCCAATGGCACCAAACGCCCGGCGCGTCCAATCCCGCTGCAGCTGATTTTCAGTGGTGCCACTCGGCACAGAGCTCCCATCCATCGACGCTGCAATTCATCCGACGCACCTCGATCGTCACTGATTCCACGAAGCATCAAGTACCATCCACAACGACCTGGTGCAACACAATCAAAATGGGCGGTCTGAACCTCGAGGTCTTCAAGGTGAGCCTTTCGTCCGTCTTTCGCTGCTCTCTATCCCGTGACTTCAACCATAAGTCGACCATCGACTGACATCCTGCGCCCGATGCAGTTCGGCATGTATGTCATGTTCCCGATCGGCGTCATGTACTACTTCGGCACGAACCTCGACAATCGCTTCGCCGTGCCCGACTTCTGGCCCAAGGCGGAGAACTCGCACAAGATCCCGTTCGACCGCGACGAGATCAAGTCCGAGTACGTGCGGCTGGCGAGGCGGCAGCGAGCCGTGGACGAGATGAGGAGGGAGAGGGAGGCGGCGCAGGCGGCGCAGAACCCGCCCTCGAACGACCAGTCATGAGACGAAGCATTCGATCCCGTTTCGAAACTTGCGATTGGGGGTGGAAGACACCTACGACCGGACGAGGCGACCTTGACGCATTCGGTCCGCGGTCTCGGGGGTCGTGGAAGCGGTTGAGAGGGATGCCATGGTGGGAGACTCGGAGAGGTGCGCTGTATCATATGGGCGTTCGGCGGTCAAAAACATCATTTGGCTTGGGAAATTGTCATGCGATGGGCGCGGCGTTTGGGCAGAGGGACCTACTTTTAGGGGGTTTTCTTCGGGTCCCGGTGTAAACCCAGACATCGCCCCTCAGAACTGTCATTGCGCGGTTGTATTATATGAGTATTTCTACATGTTGTACAAAATGGGAAACCACCACGAATGTCCCACACCTTGCCTCCAACATCTGTCACACCCGACCCGTTGGGTTCATTGATCTCTCACGAGTCCAGGTTCTCCTCGATCTTGACCCACTCCTCCTCGGGGATGTCGCCCTTGGCAGGGTTTCCGTACACGGCCTGCACCTCGGGAAACTCCTGCAGCGCGGCCAACAGCTCGCCCAGCGTCGACGCCTCGAGCCCCTCGTCGAGTCTGACTTTCGTGTCCTCGTTGGCGGACCAGATGATTTCGGAGCTGAGCAGCTTCAGCCCGAACTTGGGCCCAACGCCGCTGGCGACGGCGTTGGTCATGTTGGGCTGCGTCCAGACGACGAGGTTGCCCTCGTCGTCGGGCTCGAGGTCCTCAGCGCCCGCCTCGATGGCGTCGTCCATGATGTCATCGACGCCCGGCCCCCCTTCCTTGGCCTCGAAGACGACCCTCCCGAGGCGCGTGAAGAAGAATGTCGCCGTATTGGCCGTGCCCTTGTGCTTCTTGATCAGCACCTTGAGGTCCTGCAGGCTGCGGGCCTTGCTCTCGGTCTCAGCTTCGATGATGAGTGCGACGCCCGGGGGCAGGATGGCCTCGAGGGTCAAGGGCTCGAGGGAGGCGCCCGAGGTGGTGCGGCCTTGGCCGCGGGCTATGGCGGAGTCGATTACGTTTTTGGGCACGCCGTCTGGTAGTGGAGGAAAATCGCGGTTAGTGGTTTGTCTTGTGCGTTTTCGAGGGAGGGGTTTCGGCCGTTGGGAGGTCAGGTACATTTCTTCGCGTTCGCGACGGCCGTGGCTAGTTGAGGGTTGTCGGTGGTCCCGTATACTGTATAGAGCGTGTTAGCCTTCGGCGTGCTTCACCGGGATCGGACCGGGGGAGAGTCGCACGCCGTGAGTAGAGGGCAATCGTCTTGGAGTGCTGGCTGCGCATGCTGTTCTTCTGGGCGTCTGCGGCGCCCTTCTTGTGCTTGATCTTGGACCACTTGTTGTGCCCGCTCGGCGCGGCGGGCGTTGTCGATAGCGAGCGGAGGCATTGGTGGCAGAAGGTGGGTTGAGCCCGAGGTCGAGGTGCGCATACGGGGGTGGCGACGATGCGCGATGCGATGCTCCGTACGGAGCCGGAGGCGAGCGGACGCATGGCGACGATGGAATCGAGGCTGCGGTTCGGCGGATCGGGAGCGGAAAAGGCCGACAGGGTTTCGGGGCGGCGAGTTGGAGCTTCAAGACCTAACTCTGGTTCATGTCATGTTCTGACGGGACACTTCTGCAACACGGACGGCCGCGACCAAGAGCTCGGAGCTCGAAAATTAAATGGGACCACCGGGAGTGGCTGACACCGGACGGGATGTGGCTGGCCACTGGCCAGACCTAGCCGGCTCGTTGAACACAGCACGGTTGAGCCACAGCGGGCGCGCCCAAGTGATATGTCATGGGTCCCTAAAGCTTGGGGGTGGCCCGCCGGGGGGAGCCGCGCCCCTAATTGCCTGGGCTTACCTTAAAGACTATCCTGTACCTGACCGCATGCCTGCATCGTCCCTCAACCTGTCCCCAAATATCCCATCCCACCCTTCAACAACACATCCGACGAAAGGGACAAAAACCACTGACCAACACAACCACCCCCGTGTGTGCGCCCGACTGCGCCATCGCACACATCCGCCGCCCCCATGTCGTCGACAGGAGCCCCCAATGGCTCTAACGGGGACCACGCGCAAGCGGCAGCAGCATCCTCGCCCAGGCCATCGACAGCTGCATCTGGACCACCGCCATCGCAAACACCCCCAGCAGCAACAGCTTCACCCTCCGCCGCCGCAGACTCGGCGGCGATATCGACCCCCGAGCTCGACGTCTCCAAGCTCCAATCCCTCCCGGCCGAACAGCAGGAGCTCTTCCTCCTGACCTTCGTGTCGACCCTGTCCAAGCACGTCCTCAGCCTACCCGCCGACGACTGCACCACCCAGCAGTTCTACCTCAAGAAGGAGATCTTCCAGATCATCAATCTTCCCTCTCCGCAGCCGAGCCGCGTCGTCAGGAATAACCTGGGCAAGTGCCTCGCCCACATCTTCGCCCACGGCGATAGGAAGCTTCTTTTCGAGACCATCAACGACCTCATCGCCATCATCTCGGGCGTCAGGTCCAAGACCGATGCCGGGCCACGCACGAAGCACGCCGCCGTCGCGTGCCTGGGTGACGTGTACGCCTCTGCCGGCGACAGCGCCATCGGCCTGCACCAGCTGGCATGCGCCACGCTGGTCAAGTTGCTCAAGTCGTCGTCCAACAATGCCGGCTTACGTGCGGCTGTCTTCGTGTCCTTGGGCAAGATCGTCAAGATGGTGGAAGGGAGCGTAGACGAGAATGTCGCCAGGGACATGTTTAAGCAGTCGCGCAGCTACGCCACCAGCGACAAGGGCTCACTCGTTGTCGTGTCGGCGTGCCGGTGTCTGCGGGCGCTGGTTCGGCACACGGCCTACTTTGAGAACTCGAGCGACTTTGAGAAGCTCCAGGCCGTCATCTTCAAGGTCATCGACTCCAATTCGTCGCAGGTGAGGCATGCCGCTGCGGAAGCGTTCGCCGAGGCCATGGTCCGGGGATACTCCGAGACCGGCGTCGTGGAAGGGGCTCCAGTGTCGTCAAAGGCTTCGAGGAGGTTCTCCAAGAAGCCCCCCAAGCGTACAGGAACGCAGGCCAGCATGGTCGCGGACGAGGATGAGCTGCCCACATCGCGGCCTGGCAGCCCCGCCCCAGGCGGGAAGAGGACGCAGGACCTTGCGCTCTCGCTCGCGGAGATCCTCAAGGTTCTCTCAACACAGTACACCAAGATGCCTACGTCCAACAAGGCGAGAGCGGCCATTGGCGTTTGCTACGGCAAGGTCCTTAAAAACTCGGGGAGAAGACGGTGGAGACGAACTACCTCAGGATTCTTGAGAGCTTGACCATCGAGTTGCTAGGACAGCCCAACATCACCAACAACCGCTATCGTCTTCTCATTTCGAGGCGCATTGTCGATACGATCCTCCAGGACGTCATCGGCCAGAAGATTCTAGGCGAGTCCGGTCAGATGGCAGCGGCCAAGTCGATCATCAACGACATACTTAAGAACTACCCCCAGGCCCTGACAGAGCGCCCGGAGCCTTCCAAGCACACCCTAATTGCGGCTCTCGGTGCGGTGGCGTCGCTCATCAACAACCTAGGCTCCGCGGCGAACAACTTTGCAGAGTCCTGCAGAGACGGTCTGCTCCAGGTCCTCCAACATCCCAGCTACTCGGTCCAGGTCCATGCTTCAGCATGTATGAAGGCCTTCGTCTTGGCCTGTCCACAGCAGCTCCTGCCTTGCTTGTCCGTGTGCATGAACAGTTTGAGTCGAGAGCTGTCGCTGCTCACGAGCGGACGAAACTCTCCGCGACGATGCGTGGGATTTGCCCATGGCCTGGCGGCAACGCTGAGTGCCAGCCCTGCACGACCGCTGCATGGATCGGTCGACATCAACAGCCGCGTCCTGACCATGGCCACAAACTTGCTGAAGTCCAGCGGGCAGTCTGAGCTGAGGGTGTCTAGCACCCAAATCCAGGTCGCATGGATCCTGATCGGAGGTTTGATGTCGCTTGGTCCGAACTTTGTCAAGATTCATCTTTCTCAGCTACTGTTGCTCTGGAAGAACGCGCTACCGAAGCCATTGTCGAAAGACAACACCGCGCACCGAAGCTTCCTGGAGGCCTCATTCCTGACACATGTCAGGGAGTGTGCATTAGGATCTATCCTATCGTTCCTGCAGTTTAACAACCGGCTGTTGACGGTCGATGTTTCCAAGCGTATAGCCACGATGCTGCAGAATACTTCAGCCTTTTTGAGGACGCTGCCTTCGAAGAAGATCACCGACGACGTAGCGCAGAGGCTAACGCCGGCGCTGCAGTTGCACGATCTCGACATGATGGTCCAGCGCCGAGTCCTTCAGTGTTACATCAAGCTGGTCAACCTTAGCCCAGCCGGCGGCAGTGAGGCCCTGATCCAGTCCAACCTTCTTACGATCGCCATATCGCTCTTCGCGGATCCCGAAAACTACTCGGCCAACTCTCTCAGCGCGTCCATTGCGAATGCTGCAGCCACGTTCGAGACCGTCTGGGACGTTGGTGACAACTCTGGGTTCGGCATCACAGGCCTGATATCTGGTTTCAAGATCAAGAGCTTGCCCGGGCAACAGGACAATCTGATAGAAGGGACACCGGTCGAAGAAGACAGCCCTGAAGAGGCGATCGACAGGTTATTGCTGTCGCCCGTGTGTGGCACCTTGGAGCACGATGCATCTCTGTTATACGTCGGCGACACAACTTCTCAGCCGACGAACCCCGACCCGCCGGCCACTGAGGTTACCAACATGGCCATCCAGCTGTTTGCCTTCGTTTTCCCGCTGACGCCTCCCAAAGTACAGGAGAGCATTCTCGAGCAGGTCAGGACTTTCATGTCAGCCGGTACTCTGCTGAGGGATCCCGGAAGGAAGGCAGCCATCAACGTCAATGTGTCAGTTGCAATCCTGTCGACCTTGCGGGTGGCCGTCAGGGAAACCCAGTCGTCTACTGGCAATGTCACAAATCTCGCCGTGGAGCGGCTTCTCCAGGACATGCTGCGAGACTTCGTGATCGATGGGGACCAGTATGTCCGGAGCGTCGGCTATGCGGCAGTCGCCAGACTTTGCAACGCTTGCGGCAACGCCTTCACCAACCACGAAATCAAGTACCTCGTTGACACTATCGTCAGCAACCGTGAGCCGAGCGCTCGCGCGGGCTGTGCCATGGCGCTCGGATCTATCCAAACCAAGGTCGGCGGCATGGCAGCGGGCTACCATCTAAAGACGATTCTTGGCATTCTCATGTCTTTATGCAACGATCCCCATCCTACTGTCCACTTCTGGGCTTTGGAGGCTTTGGCTTTGGCATCGGATGCCGCCGGGCTGAGCTTCGCCGGGTACGTGCCCAGCACGCTCGGAATGCTGGCGCAGCTGTACGTCTCCGACACACACCACCCAGAGATATCGTCCGCGATCACCATGAACCTCGAGATGGAGCTGTCAACTCCAGCAGCCATCACGCGATGCGTCGACTCCCTCATCAACGTTCTGGGCCCTGACCTGCAGGATTCTACGAAGTCGAGAGAGCTCATCCTCAACCTCGTCAACCAGTTCCAAGAAGAAGATGACTTGCTGGTGCAACGAGCGACTTTGAGTTGTCTCGAGCACCTATCCCTGTACGCACCTGGTTACATGCACTTTGAGGAGTACGTAAAGCTGCTCCAAAAGTACCTCCGGTCAGAGTACCCCATCTTACGGGACGTGGCCGTTGACGGTCTTTACAACATCATGAAGAGGAATCCCGGCGAGGTGATCAATGCCGCGGAGGAGGGCTTTGAGGACCACTTGTGGCTTGTTTTGGATACTGCACCCACGCACGACGGCATCAGAAACATCATCAGGAACTGGATGCGACAGACGTGTCTTGTCGACACCACCCTGTGGCTTCAAAGGTTCCAGAACGTGCTGAAGATGACCAGGGCCAAGGCAAAGGAGGAATCGGACGCCGGGGCTAAGAAGCTGGGCGGGATGCCCGATCTCCAGGACGAGGAGGTCGCCGGCTTCGCCGGCACTGCCAAGGATGACCCAGACAACAAGGCCGCGTCAGAAGTCGAGCCTCTCCGGTGGCAGGTGACGACCTTCGCGATCAGCTGCATCAACGACATGTTCGTCCTGATTGCGAAGGACGTGATGACGAACGGCGAATCCGCCGCTCAGCTGGCGCTCCAAAACAAGATTGGCGATGTTGTCCGCATGGCCTTCTCCGCATCCACGTCTAGTGTCCTGGAGCTGCGCGTCTGGGGCCTCAAGATCATCGGAGCAGTCCTCAAGATGTTTGGAAGGACCCCGGACCCGGACTTTGACGAAGCCATGCTCCTGGAGCAGTACCAGGCTCAGATCAGCTCGGCGCTCACGCCCGCCTTCGCCGCCGACTCGTCCCCTGAGCTGGCCTCTGAAGCGGTCAACGTCTGCGCCGGCTTCATCTCGACGGGTATTGTCACGGACGTCGACAGAATGGGTCGTATTCTCAAGACATTGGTTTCCGCGCTTGAGAACTTCTCCAAAGAACACGAGACGCCGGCATCGGCGATTTGAAGGGCCTCAGCTCCAACGCCCAAGTCATGGTCAAGATGTCGGTTTTCTCGGCGTGGGCGGAGCTACAAGTTGCCAGCTCCGAGCAGAAGTACCTGCTCGACGTGTTGAAGCCGCACATCGGGACGCTGACGCCTCTGTGGCTCGAGTCGTTGCGAGAGTTTGCCCGCCTGCGCTTCGAGCCTGACATCTCGATGACGCTAGGACCCCCTTCGCTGTCTGGTAGCCTCGACACCATCTACGCGGCCCTGAACCGAGAGACTCTGCTCAAGTTCTACCAGGAGTCGTGGCTCAAGCTCGTCGATGCCATTGCCAGCTTGATCGAGCAGGACAGCGAGTTCGTCTTCGACGCTTTGGACGGAAAGGAATCCGAGGGACCGAACACGAACGGCCACAACAAGGGACCCGACATCAACTACCGCGACGAGCCCGTCGCGTTTTTCTTCGTTCTCTTTGGTATTGCGTTCGAGGCTTTGGCCACGCGCCCTGGCCAGAGCGACTCGCTGGCCACACAAGAGCAGAACCTCGCCATTCTGCAGGCCCTCAAGAAGATCCTCCACCCCAGCGTGTCCGGCCACGCCATCTACAGGGAAGCGATTTTCTCGGAGACCATGGACCTCCTCGATCGGCTGGTGTTGACGGAAGGTCTCGACGTCCAGGGTGTCATTGTCGAGATTGCGAGAGCGCTCTGCGTCTCCCATCCGTCCGCCCGCAAGAAGGACTCCGGCGATGACGGCGACCTGTCCGACGACATCGACCAGCTATTCGAGCTCACGCGCATCATCGTGCTGGTCCTCGCGGGTCTCCTACCCAACCTCACCGAGGCCAACCAGCCCGTCCGCCACCAAATGACAGAGGAGGCGGTGCTGCTTATTCGTTCGTCGCTGAACGCGCTCGTCGACGCCGCCGAGGTCTTCCCCTCCATCATAAAGACGGATCTCCACGCCTGCATCATCCACATCCTTGCCACCATCCTCGCGACCCCGGGTTGCCAGGAGGTGATCGTACCGCAGTCCCTGCCCACCTTGAAGCGCTTCGTCGCGAGCATGACGAAATCGCGAAGGGCAGGCGGCGGCGGCGGCGAGAACGGCAACGGCCCGTCGCCCACGGATGTCCAGCTGCAGGGCTGCCTGCGCCGGTTCCTCACCATCTACCTCAACGCCCAGAAGCGCGAGGTGCCGACGTCCCTCACCTGCGTCAAGAACTGCCTGCTGGCGAGCACAATCCTGTTCACGGGCGGCACGAACCACCTAGCGGCGAACGATGCTCTCGTGGCGAGATATCTCGACGAGGTGGTTGATTGCCTCACGGATCGTATGGTATGTAGTAGCCCTTGTCCCAGGGAGCCGTATGTGACGCGGCTAACATTGAGATTGCGCTTAGACGGCCAAAATCGCAGCGAACTGCATCAGGTCCCTGCTCCTGCAAGCCAACCCGACGCCGGCAGACCACACCATCGCGCGCTACCTCCTCCCGCGCCTCGTCGCCTTCGTCACCAACACGGCGCCCGAGGACCCGGAGAACGCCCGGTCGATGATCGCCCACTCGCTCAGCCAGTACGTGGGCGCCGTGCCGCGGGACCGCGTCCCCGTCGCCATGGCGCTCGTGCTACCCACCTTCCTGGCGCGCGCGTCCTCGGAGGGCGAGGAGTGCTACAGGGACACGTCGGCGAGGCTGCTCGAGCTCGCGGCCATCGACCAGAACGCGTTCCGGACCGTCGTGGCCGGGCTGAACGACGGGCAGAAGGCGTTCCTCGAGGAGGTCATCCGGTGGGGCAGGCAGCAGGGGCCGGCGGAGCAGGCCACTGGCGGGGCGACGGGGCAACCGAGCATTGCGTTGAAGATGGACTTTGGCGGGTGAAACGTGACCGAGTTTTCCATGACCAGAGAAGAGGAGAAAGATACCAAAGAGGGATAGATAACGAATGGGGGAGCACGTGGCGTCAGGAGGCGGGCAGCGTCAGGCCTTCCCACCCCCTTTCCGGGAGGAGGCGCCATTGCGTGAACTAGGTGTTAGAGAACAGGAAAAGCCACGGCTGTTGCGTTGAATCTGCGTGTCTATACCGACTACCGCGTGAGAACCCCTCGTCTTCCGACCGGCGGGGGAAACCCCTCTCAAAGGTCGCCGTGCAGCCTGCTCCCCTACCGCGGCGTCGGCTGTCCGGCCTGAGCCCGACCGTCGTGGCTTCCTATCCCCTCCCTCCAATTTTGGATAGGGGGGAGGGGGCGGGGGAGTCACGCGCCGGCCCGTCCCCGTCCGCCGACGACCATTGCACAGTTGGGGGCCTCCCGGTCTACGGACCGGCTTCGCTTGTTGACCCTTGCCTGTCGACGCTTTGGATGCGCACGCCTGCTCTCGGCAGGGTGTGCGGCCGGCGCGCTGGACGCAGAGGGGCCCGTCTGTCTGTTGGCCCCTCCCGTCTTCGCCCGGGCCCGAGGCAACTTTGGTCCATGTCGTCCCTCCTATCCACAGGACCCAGCCCGAGCATCGCAATAACTGATTCGGTTCGGATTTTGGATGATCCCCCCTCGCCCAATTCTGTTCAACAGATGTGGAATCTGTCCGCTTGCTTAACAACGTTGGGCGCGGTGGCTGTCACCGATCTACTACTGAGCATCTGACAACAGAAGCGCGAGATGGACGCATCGCCGGATTCAAGGAAGCTTAGACTATTACTTGCAGATCACTATGGTTTCTGCTGATATAGGTGGTAAATGCGTGCTAATGCACCGTCCTCGACAGCTTTTGGAGCATTGTACACTGCACTGGTCACTCCTGTGGCGAAGAGTCGGCTGGAAACTACGGCCTTCGGGCAGTCGATGCCCTTGTTATTAAGATTGGGTTCTGCTCGTTATTCTGACCCAAGTTGAGCATGTTGCCATTGAACCTTCCGTTTCCGAGGAGACCTTGCTGTATATTGGCAAGGGGCTCGACGTTGGTGATCGGTTCATTGCACTTGCCACAAACAGTATTAAATCCGTCTGCGCTCCACTCTCCGATTCAATCAGTGCAGGCCGGCGGAGGATGAACATGGACAAGCCGACGTTCCAAGCCTGACTGAGCTAATCCTTCAATTGATTCTAGTGTGCACCGACTGGCATTTTTGTGGCCGGTTTCGAGTCCTGGCATTGGTACCTAAACTTGAGTGATGGGTTCGAGGTTGTCTATATCATCGTCTCCAGATGTTTACAGGCCAAGTGGACTGGAGTGGGCGGCGGTTCATCCTGTACCAAGCACCCGTCTTGCGTTAGAGGCGGTCGCAAGAGGAGATAGACAACTCTAATCCATTTCATGAATCATGTCATGATACTCCTCCCTCCCAGTACATCATGCTGAAGATGGGGTTCGTGTTGTAGGGTTGTGATGATGTGACGACACTGTTTCACCGTCACCGGCATGCGAAAGCTGTGCTCCAGTATCAACCATAGACATTCCCGTGACGTTTCTTCAATGCCAAATACGCGCGTTATGTAGGGCTGCGTTAGCCTTTTCCTTGCTCCTATCGTTTGCCCTCGCGATTGATTTGTCGTAGGCCTGAAGCAGAAGCTACACACACGCTCTCGACGATAGCAGCCATGATTCATGTGCTACTCAATTGTTCCTTGGCCAAATAACGGCATTGATGATTTCCAACGAACCTGTCGAGCCTTTTTGGAACTCAGCGAAGACGTCTGAGTTTGAAAGGGCGCGTCGACAGCAGCAAAATCATTCCAGATAGTCGCATCATGGATTCCGCTGTGTGCTGGCTTGGCGCCATTCCGCGAATTTAGGTATGCGCTTTTACTACTCTGGTGAGCCCGAAACAACCAGAGTTGAGTGCAGGATGGCTTAGGCTGAAAACTTCCCGCAGTCAGCACCACTAAACGCAACCCTCGCGCGCCACGCTCGTCTACTCGTCTATCAGAACGATTTGTGGAGGCGAAAGAGCTGTGGCTGCGGCAGTCTGACTGGACAAACCGGGGCCAGCTCGACTAATGCAGCACAGGGAACCTGCATATTGGTGATTTAAGCCTGCCCTTCGTAGTCAATCCCTCGCTCTTTGCAAGAAACATGGATGCCAACTTTCCCTCGGAGGCATACCCGGCAGGACATAAGTGCGGCGGCGATATTCTCGGATGGCTACCCCCAGACGAGATCGGTCCTGGCAGTTTTATGTACCATAACCCAGCAGCGCTCCCGAATGCCATAGCCGTCACCCGCGGGGAGCTGAGAAACCAACTTCGTATGTGGTAACCAAGATTTCGGCCGTGGCTTATCAACGCTGGCCGGGGAGCTTGCGTACTGCAGTCGTTCTGGACCCGGGGTGATGGCGCTGTGACGGATCAGATTTTCTTGAACGAGAAGGTATCGTCCACTTCTGACATGTCTAGGCCGGACAGATCCTCGTCAAACTCGTCCAATGCATGCGCGTCTATCTGGGTCTCGTCCTTGCCGGTGGTCATGGTCAAATCGCTGCGCTGCGCATCCTGCCAGGGAGCTCCCGAGTCCTCCGATTCAGCAAGCGATGCCATGAGGTGGTGCTTGCTGTCTCCGGTAAGGAGAACCGCAGAATCTCCAGGCCAGTCAAGCCACGAGACCTGCGGTCTTCCCAAGACCTTTGTCTCGGGTAGCCGTCCGCCGAAATCGACCGTCTTCGGACCGTCGGACAACGGGTCCCAAACGAATACCAGGCCTGCGTAGCTATCTCCTTCGCACGTCACCATGAGTAGCTCACGATGTGTTGGATGCCAGGAGAAAGCGGCAACATTGCCGTGGAAGACCAGGACGGCCCGGAGTTCGGACGATGCCAGATCCCAAACCCAAACAGTGCTAGGCCAGTCCTCCAACGTCGTAGCCAGAAGACTCGATGATGCATCGAACAAAGATAGAGTACGGGGCGGTTTGGCTTCGATGCCTCCGTTGCTCGCCCGGGGCGGGGCGGATACGGCCTGGGTCGCTCTCAAAAACGAGTGCTGCGAGCTCGACAAGCCGGTGCTGATTTGTTCTTGCCAGATCTGTTCTCGTCTTAGTATATCAGTCCGTCGCTGCAGAGGAAGCTGTGTCACCAACCTGTACGGTATCTCTCGGAGTGATAGCTGCAGGGTGGTCGAGTCTCATCGATTCGGTGGCGTTTTTCGTGTCCAGGACGCGAACACTGCGGGTATGATCGCACACGGCAATGCGGGAGCCATCCGGGCTAACTTGACAGACTTTCACGCCGGCGCCGAGTTCGTAATGCCTATCCTCAGCCTCCATAGATGAGGGGCCAGACCAGGTCTTAAAGAGGTGGCCGTCGGACGTGTAAAAGAGGATTTTGTGTCCCTGGGCCGCAGATTCCCACATGACGAGCCAGCGGCCGTCCGGGGTCCAGGTCAAGCCTTGGGCGTCGACGGTTTCGGGCTGCCAGGAGCGGAGTACCTCTCTCGTTTTGGGGTGGTGGATGCTGGCGATGTCTTTGCCGGCGACTCTGGTGAGGATGGCCAGATGGGCCGAGCCGGGCCTCAGCGCGAAGCCCCGCGAGGCCACCGCGGCTTGATGGAACTTTGGGTTGCTGATCTCGACTGTTCTCGAGGTTGTCATGTCAAAGACGGAGAACTTGAGACCGTAGGATGAGCACATGAGGACTTCGTTTTCTGACGAGCCGAACTGAACAAAGGTAGGCTTCAAGTTGGGCGTTGCCGGGTTTCGGATGACGCATGGTAGCCTGGTGCCGAAGCTGAGCAGAT
The DNA here is from genome assembly GCA_020466075.1 of Colletotrichum coccodes. Classification (NCBI taxonomy): domain Eukaryota; kingdom Fungi; phylum Ascomycota; class Sordariomycetes; order Glomerellales; family Glomerellaceae; genus Colletotrichum; species Colletotrichum coccodes. Next base: position 17,712 of record JAIMZG010002053.1, read on the forward strand.
ATGAATCTGGTCAGAGAAGCAGGCGAGAAGCCGCCGCGAAGACGGCGACCATCGTAGAGCATAAGCCGGTCCGAGATTGGAGGGCAGCCTGACGCTGTGGACGGTTTCCAAGGTTTCGACGGATCGCACGCTGATGCTGGCGGGAGACAGCGTTGCAATCAGGTTGCCGTCGGGACTTGACGCGCAGTGCGGCGATGCTGGCAAAGGTCAGACTCTCGGCGGGCTAAGATTGGCGGTGTTGAGCACCTTACATTTAAAGATCCTTGAGAAGTGCATGATGCATGGATAACAGTTCGCGGGCGACGAGCGAGTGAGTGCCGACGCAGAGTTTGGCCCGGAAATCGGCCTGTTTGGGGAAACTCTGAGACAGTCCAAGTCGGCTTCCGGGTTGACGAACGAGGGTTGAGGTAGGTACGGTTACAGTCAGGATTACAATAATTGCTTCTTTCTGCTGAGAAGATGAATTGGGCAAGCGTCTCCTCGGTCTCGGTGGAGTCTTTGAAAAAGAGCCGTCGTCGCAATGGAACCTGAAGAAAGCACAGGAAGCGCCGTCGGTGCATCGTTGTTTACATTGCTTCCTATCAGAGACTAGTGCGGGGTTTCTTGCACTGTCTCTGTCTCCGGGCTGTCTCCGGCCCCATGGAATTTGCCGGCCGGACGACGGTGGTAAGGGACGACCCAGCACGACTCTCGAGGCCAATCAGCGCAGCGGTATTTGGCCAGCACAGAGCTGCAAGACTGACTGACCATCATGCAGGACGGCACCCCCGCTAGCGCCCGCTAAAGCTTCGCCCAACTCCGCGAGACCCGGTGACCTGTGCGCCGGTCCCCCTTCCTGCTTCAGCGGCCATCTCCCCTCCTTTCAGCGCCTCGACCACGCCGGCTGGAAGCACAAATAGGTAATCGCCACGCTTTTGCTGACTCACCGCGTCACATCTCTCGATTGGAAATCGACGGAGATGGCCATCTCATCATCATGATAGCATGCCCGCTCATAACCCTAGTTCAAATCCCATCTCACCGTCTTGAAATTTCTTCTCCGCTTCCTCGCCTTGGTTTCTGTTTCGAATCAGTGATGGGAGCGAGCAGTGTGTGAACGTCTCTCTTTCCTCTCTCCTCTCACTCGTTCTCATCCCCGCCCTCGCTCCTGTCGCCTCATTCTCACATGAAAGCGGCCAACATGAGGCACAGCTTATGGCAACGCTCCGCCTTGCGCACCGGCGAGCAGCTATCACGGCGGTGCAGACCACAGTCGGCGCGCACGCTGCAGTCGCAGACGCAGACGCGGTGTCTGAACGCGGCCGCCGCAGCCCGGGTCACGCCCGACTCGGAACAGCAACGACAGCCGCCCACGCGCCGCCGTCTCGTCAAGGATGCGAAACCCTTCTCCGACTTCCTCACCGACACCTTCCACCGCCAACACGACTACCTCCGGATATCCGTCACCGAACGGTGTAATCTCCGCTGCGTGTACTGCATGCCCGAAGAAGGCGTGCCACTGTCGCCAACCAGCGAACTCCTGACGACCCCCGAGATCGTGCTCCTGTCCTCCGTTTTCGTGTCCCAGGGCGTCACCAAGATCCGCCTGACCGGCGGCGAGCCGACGGTGCGCCGAGACATCCTGCCGCTCATGCACCAGATCGGAGCCCTGCGGCCCCACGGCCTGCGGGAGCTGTGCCTCACGACCAACGGCCTCTCCCTCCACCGGAAGCTCGACAGCATGGCCGAGGCCGGCCTCACGGGCGTCAACCTGAGCCTCGACACCCTGGACCCGCACATGTTTCAGATCATGACGCGGCGTAACGGCTTCGACGCCGTGAAGAAGAGCATCGACCGTATCTTCGAGCTCAACCGCCACGGCGCCGGCATCAAGTTCAAGATCAACTGCGTCGTCATGCGCGGCCGCAACGACGCCGAGGTCCTCCCCTTTGTCGAGATGACCCGCGACAAGGACGTCGAGGTGCGCTTCATCGAGTACATGCCGTTCGACGGCAACAAGTGGAACAAGGGCAAGATGCTGGGTTACGCCGAGATGCTCGACGTCATCCGCGCAAAGTATCCCTCCCTCGCGAAGGTCCAGGACCACAAGAACGACACGAGCAAGACCTGGCACATCCCCGGGTTCGCGGGGAAGATCGGATTCATCACGAGCATGACGCACAACTTCTGCGGCACGTGCAACCGGCTGCGCATCACGAGCGACGGGAACCTCAAGGTGTGTCTGTTCGGAAACACGGAGGTGTCGCTGCGGGACATCCTGCGCAAGTCCAACAACGGCGACCCCATCGACGAGAAGGCGCTCGAGGCGATGAAGCAGATCGAGATGGACCGCCGGCAGGGGCTGGCGGATTCCGAGAAGCCGCTGGGCGCCGCGCTCAACGAGGCGGAGCTGCTCGACGTCATTGGCACGGCCGTGAAGCGGAAGAAGGAGAAGCACGCGGGCATCGGGGAGCTGGAGCACATGAAGAACAGGCCGATGATCTTGATAGGTGGGTAACGGCTCTCTTCTTTCCCCACTCTCGAGCTTTCGGGAGGTTTGCTTGTTCATTTTCTTGCATGGAGACGGCGTTGGAAATACCAAGGGAGGGCTGGTTAGCGCGTTCGGGGAAGGGGGGGGGGGGGAGCTTCACGATATGAAGAATTATGTATGATGGAAGACTGAATGCCTAGTCTACTTAGATTCTCAACCGCTTCAATCGTCTCCCTCGCTCCGTGCCCCAAGGGTGTCGAAACATATGCCTCTGAACATGCCCATCAACCTCGGCTCGACCCCTTCGAGGCGTCCCTCGAACGTCACAGGGATCCCGGCCCACCTCCTCGCGCCGCAGCTTCCCACAACCACGTTCGCCTCTTCTCCTCGACCCTCCCGGCTCGCCAAGACGAAAGGACAAGGC
>JAIMZG010002054.1:0-10077 GCA_020466075.1 Colletotrichum coccodes
CCGAATCACCGAGCCCGCCAGACAGGCACAGTATGTGGTACCTTGTACGGGAGGATGACACCACAAAAGAAGAAGCGGGTTTGGGCATGAAAGCTACGGTTTCCTAGAGCACTAGCATCTTTTGGCGGTTTTACTCTTGGCCTTTTTAGTTTTGGGGTTCGCATCATGCGGAGTTACGGGGCCACGCTCGGAGCTCCCCGGCCTCGTCGAGTTTTTCAGGACTCACAATGCCTCAGCATGACACTCACAGGCGGCCGAACGGTGAAAAGAAGGCATCGAGGGTATTGCGCATCCGCTCTCACACAACTGAGGAGAGGTGTTTATTGTGTTGTTCAGGCAATAGACCTGACTTTTTTGTGACAGAGTAGAGCGTGTTCCACAACCTAGATACCGGGCAAGCCAACGACCTGTCGTATCGCGGGAACAAACCGAGGGAGGATATAGACTCCGTACAGCGCAAGAACAGCCGTGAGGAGACCGGTAACCTGTTTCATGCGTTAGCAGTGCTGGTTGTAGAGTGAAGCCCGTTGGCACGTACCTTTTCGAACCACGTGTGGAAGTAGATGGCAGTCATGAGCAGCATCCACGAGCTCAAGCCTATGATGGTAGCCGCGAACTTGCCTCCCAACCCCAAGGCATCGCCGGGGACCGGTTCCCCTCTTAGACCCCGAGCCTCGACAGTGGCTGTCTTCGTGGCGCCGTCCGTCATGACGACGCTGCGCTCCTCTCTCCTCGAGCCCTTCCAGCGCATGATCACCCATCCGACTTCGGACAAGAGGAAGCCGGTGCCGAGGACCAGGAGGAACACATGTCCAGAGATGTCGTGTCCGCCGCTCCAGCGCCCGCCGGAAGCCTTGCACGCGACCGCGGTGAAGAACTCCTTGGCGTCTCCCTCGCCCATCTCGACCTTCTCCTCGACGAGCTCGCACTTCCCTCCGGTCCAGCGGAAGCCCCGATCAATGATGGCCGGGCCGAAAAACCACTGCGTGACGAAGAACCACCAAGTCGTGACCAGGGCCCACCGCGCCGTGGCCTGCACTCGCGCCGTCGCATGTTTCGTCGCGGGGTGCGTGAGAATGAAGGCGAAGAAGGCGGCCGTGATCCAGAACCAGCCTCGCTTGACGAAGATGATGTTGAACAGGTTCGACTTGCGCGCAAAGTACGACGGCGCGTTGGCTTGGGAGTGAGCCTGCGCCGCGGCGTCGTAATGCGAGGCGCGAACGTCGGGGGAGAGGATGGAAAAGACGGTACCGAAAAAGAGGATGACCGGGAAAGAAGCCAGAACAATCGTCTCGGTGGGCGTGGGCAGGTATGGGCTGTTTCGCGTCGTCTTGAGGGGAGGCGAGGGCGGCGTGGTGGTGGCACCGTTGAGCTCGTCGAGTGCGCGCCTGGTCTTGGACCGCAGGTTGGCTGCCGGTGGCGTGTCCATCGTGGAGGTTTTGGAGGGTTTGCAGTATGTGTTATCGCATAAAGGGCAGAGGAGGCCAAGGATGAGTCGGATCGCGAGCGACGACGATGTTTAAATCGGTGTGACGAACGGCGCCAGAGCCTGGAAGAAATCGACGGCAGAGTATGACGTTGCTGGTACATCAAGAAAGGCACGGTGGGGTACGTACCCTCGCGGTGGGGCCCGCCTTCTTGCGCATCATCGGACAGTCGGTCGTTGGGAACCGCCGAGCGGCGAATCAGCGTCGCTCATTCTCGGTGAATGTCACTCGCCGAGGCTCACCGAGAAAGCAAAGGGGAGAGAGGACACATCGCGACAGAACATGAGAGTCTACTGAGGAACCTGGACGGCGAATTGCGAGACCACTGTGGCTGAGACCAGTGAATCTTGGATGAGTCCGTACCCAAAGCCTGGACAACACGTGTACGGTTGCTCCGTTTAGAGTGACGTCGGTATCTCGCTCACGGGGCTGAGAGTACCTCATTAGGAGAAACATCGTACTCAATGTATAGGACTCGGTTCACACGGATCACTCGCAATCACTCACGAAGGCCATGAACGAGAAAATATCAGGTCAGATCAAATGATTTGTGTATGAATGGTATCAAAGTGCCCCGTGGGCAAAACAAGAAAGTCAACCCCTGCTGTCCCGTACCTCGTGTCTTCACGATCCACGGCGTATAGTCACCAGCCGGTTTTCTGGAAACCTCAAAACTCCCTGTATGCAAGTATGCCACCCCTCCCTTCCAAAAATTCATGGCATGAAAGAGAGACGCAGCTCACACCGCTGGTGCGATCGCTACGTCTGTACGAAAGTAACACGGTCCTTGGCGCTGATTAGCTCGCGAGCATACTCATACGCGACCTGGTACGCGGACTCCGTCCGCCCTTCGTCCGCCCAAGGATCGAACAAGGACACCGCCATGCTCGAGACAGGCATGGTACCGTATCTGGGCATCTCCTAATACCGCTCGGGAAACGAGACTGGCGCCCCGATAATGTGAGCGGACCTCGCCTAGAGGGGAGCCTGGAAGAGCGCGACGGTGGCGCAGAAGTTGTTGCGGTTGTCGCTGTCGAGCGCCGCACTCTTTCCGTTGACCGTGACCATGTTGATGGCCGCCTTGGTGCTGAGGCCGAAGAACTTGACGTCGCTGTTCTCGAGGGAGACCATGTGGTCCTGGCAGTTGTTCTCGCCGACGCAGACCTGGTCGTAGTTGTTGAAGAAGCTGTAGAGGCCGGCGCCGTAGATGAGGATGTCCTTGGAGTCGATGGCGCGGACGCCCCAGGTGCGTGCGCACTTGTCGCTCTGGCCGGCGCAGAAGGTCTCGAAGTTGGGGTCGAGGATGGCGTTGTTGACGGTGAAGGGCGTCTTCGCGTCGGGGTTGCCCTGGAAGTACGCCGTCTCGGTCTGGATGTGCGCCATGTAGACGTTGGAGGCCTTGTTGAACTGGTAGTTGTACAGGACGTTGTGCTCGGAAGCGGTGCCCCAGAACCAGGTGCCCTTGGTGGCCTCGCAGAGAACGCCACGGCCGTTGTAGATGTTGATCTGGGCCTTGCGGTCGGGCAGGTCGAGCTCGTGGTCGGCGACCCACCACCAGGTGTTCTCGAAGTAGCCCGAGGACTGGGCGGTCATGTGCGTGAGCATGTACGCACCGATGCACTCGGGGTTGGCGGGAGCGGTGACGTTCGGGTTCTTGGCGCACTTGTCGGACTGCAGCTGGGTTCCGGCGCTGCCTCCGATGCGGAAGTGGACGTCCCAGAGTCCGGCGGCGCCAGGCGTGGATCCGGCAATGTTGTACTCCATGAGGATGGCACCGGCCTGGGGCCCCTGGGTCTGGATGATGAGGTCGCTCATCTCGAAAGTGCCGACGTCGCCGGCCTTGCCGACGCGCAGCATGACCTTGGGGTTGGCCTGGTCCTTGAAAGCAGCGCCGTTCGCCATCAGCAGAGGCCAGACCTCGCCCGTGATCTTGATGTCCTTGGGCACCTCGATGGTGTCCGAGATGATGTAGGCGCCGTGATCGAAGTAGACGACGTCGTTGGGGCCGGCCTTGTTGAACAGAGCCTGGATGGCCGCGGTGTCGTCGCTCTTGCCGTCGCCCTTGCAGCCGTTGGCCTTGGCGCTGAGGAAAGCGCTGGCGGGGACGTTCTCGTACTGAGGCTTGCTGCGGGTGACGACCTTGCCGTCGGAGCCGAGGAGGACAGCGGGCTTGACGATGGCATCCTGGGCGCCCTGGACAGCCTTGCCACTGCCCGCGGCGCCGGTGTAGGTCTTGCCCTGGATGAAGGAGGCGATCTTCTGGTTGCCGGGCAGGACCGTGGCCTTGGTGCCGACGATCTGGACGGCGGCGGGGACGTTGGCGGACATGTCGACGTTGTCGAGGATCAAGCTACCGTTGGTCGCGGGCGACGCGGGGTTGTAGGCAGTCAAGACACCGACGGGGGTGTTGCTGATGACACTGTCGAGGAGCAGAACGGAGCCGACGGTCTGCGAGGTGGCACCGCCGTTGGACATGTCGATACCGACGCCGCAGTTGTTGATCTTGACGTCCTGGAAAGTCCAGAGCCAGTTCCAGTTCATGTAGACGGCAGTCTTGCAGTTGTTGAAGGCTGTACATGTCAGTCTCGGCTACGGAAAAGGGCGGACGGGGGAACTTACTCAGGTTCCGCGTGGTGAACTGCTGCGACCCCATGAAAGCACCATACTTGCCGCCGTTGAACGTCAAGTCGGTCATGAAGCCGCCGGAGCCGTTGTCGATGAAGATGCCCTGCTGGACGTTGGCCTCGCCGCCGTCGGTGCGCATGTTGAAGACGATGTTCTGCAGACTAGTGGCCTGGGCGACCTGCCAGTGGATGCCGGCGCCGGAGGTGAAGGGCATGCCGGTCAGGTCGATGTTGAAGTTGCGGACGAGCTTCCAGAAGTCTGAGAACGGTTAGCAACGGTTTCGCAAGCCTTTCGGGATCAGACCTACTGTTCTGGTTGGTGTGGGCGTTGTTTCCCTGATTGTCGTACGGGTTGGCATCGATCACGGCCATGCCCGTGAAGCTGGCGGCGGCCTTGATGGTAGGGAGAGCGGTCGCGTCTCCAACCATGTGCGTGTAGTACTTCATGACGATGGGCTTGCTGACGACGTAGGTGCCTGTGGGGAAGTAGACGAGAGCGGGAGTGGTGGTCTGAGAGTCGCAACCGAAGCCGCAGCGGTTTCCGTCATCCATCGCTGAGTTCAAGTCAGTCAGAAACTCTTCATACGAGGGCTAGAGGGGAGTGGGGGTTTCTCACCAGCTTGGATGGCAACGGTATCGTCGCTCGAGCCATCGCCCTTGGCGCCATAGTCCTTCACATTGCGGTAGATTTTGTAGTTGGCGTCACCAAAGGCAGAGGTGCCGCGACGCTCGATCGAAGAGACCCAGAAGCCGGCGGCAGCATTGGGGGTCGCGACCTGGGGAACGGGCGCGGGTGCGGGAGCCGCGAGCGCGTCCAGGGAGAAGAGGCGCAAGGCCAAGAGGGTGGTCGTAAGAACCGAAGAGAGACCCATCATGATGTAGAACCAGCTGATCGTGGGTTTCCTCTCGTGTTGTGTTGGTTGGAAAGAAGGCGAAGACTAAGCGACGTCGCGGTGTTAGCTCGGTCTAAGTGGTGATGATGCCAAAGGAAGACTGCGTTTCAAAACAAAGCGCAACTTCCAGAAGATGAAGCAGGAACTCGAGGCTGCCCGAGCAAACCAGGAAGAAAGGAGGAACAGCTTTTGTTTATGTGCCGAGGAGAGCTGGACGCGCAAGGGGTAAGAGACTGGCCTCCCCTTGACAACCGGTCCATGATCCAGAAGCCACACCTTAAGTATGTCGAGCGCGTGAGCGTCAGTGACTAACCGACAGTCAACTCGCACCGACCCGCTCCACGAACAGCCTCGTTGTCAGTGACTGAAAAAGATTGTTGCGTATCACAAGGCTGGATCATGTTCCATTGTTGCCATTTCCCTTTCAGACAATACGACCCTCTTTCACTTCGGGTCCCTTTGACGCAAACCCAGAACCTCAGATGACAAGTCATACGTCACGGCACTCTTGGAAGAATACCATGCTACCAACCCAGGAGCAATCGATATTAAGAGCCGAGACAATAGGCCGGTCGGGAGGGTGTGGGAAGGGGGAAAGAGCCACGGGACCGGAATCGGGGAGGGGGGACGGCGCACAACACTCACCAGAAGAGCGTTGAAAGTGACGACAGCGGGTGACGGCCGATCGAGGGCGGCGCCAGTTGGGTTAGGTTAAAGAGTGACTCGGAGGAACGTATCGAACGGATATCCCCTTTTGGGAAGACAGAACGAAAAGAAAGAGCGTCGATGGGTGTGAGGTTGAGACAACGGAAAAGGAGGGGGGGATGGGACCACGAGCTTATAACAGGATGACCACGACATCACCATCTTATATCGACCTACCCTTTCGACAGTCCCCTGCCTCGCCAGGCGATTTATCACCATGGTGGCGGGCGGCAGTCGGACCTCTCTCTCTTAGTCCGAGGCAAGGCAGGGCCCCCAATCCCGGTTCACAAGCAGAAAGCTGTTTGCTCAACGACTGGATCTCGGTCTCCTGGGCGGCGGGCAGGCAGAGGAGGGCCAGTAAGGTTGACAGGAGAGAGGAGAGAATATTGGACGTCCGTGACCCGCCCGAGCTCGAGAAACCTAGCCAGCACCAGGTAGCCTTGGCCCAAGTGGTGCTTCACCAACACCCCTCGTCCAGCCGACTTGCCGCGTGAATAGGCAGTCCTGGATTGGAGATAAAAATGCGATGAAACAAGGATCCAGAGAGGGGCGCTATTGGTTGGGAGGGAATATAGCTTCAAACAGAGCTAAGAAAGGGGGGGGCGTGGTACGGGGTTCTCAGTAAGGTGCTTGCAGCAAGTCAAGCAGTAGAGGAGGTAGAGAAAACAGAAAAGCACACGCAACTAGTTCGGACGAAAAGGCCCTGTTCCGGAGCCCAGGGGGGTCAGTCAATGCGATGCGACAGCCGCCACTAGTCCTGGGTCCTTGCGGCCTGCCGGCCTGCTTCTGGAATGTCCACCGGTGGTGATGTTCTGGTGGTGAGAGGTTGATTAGATCCGGTGCGAGAAGAGGAGCCCAAACGATAAACAGGCCCAAGGTTTGGTTTCTCGGTTTCCAAGGGATTGTCAGGATCCCTGCGGCGACTCGGTACCCGCATGAACTGATCTTCTGGCGAGATCTGTCGATCATCAAGGCCCTGCCTTGATGATTCGAAGAGACCACCTGTACAGCGAAAACGGTAGACACTCTACAGGGACGGCAGGTCAAGCGGAAGATTAGCCCGTCCGTTCCCCGGGGAGGAAAGTCAAAGGCTCATCCGTGGCTGGACCCCAACAGAGCCACACGAACCAAGTCACTCTGGCCCGGGGGGGCAGGTCATCGAGGACTCAAGTGTCAAGGCCGGAGAGGACGCAGAAAGAAGCGTAGCGAGAGTGACAAAAGGGAACGACAAAGACCGCCTGGTTGCAGAGCCTTGCTTGCGCCTTGGTTTATGCGTTCTGTTTGGCCCCGTTCTCTTGTTCTTTCTCTTGTCTCGTGCACAAAGGGGGCGTGGCGAGGGAACAAACCTGCACAGCATTTATTTGGTCTCCCTATTACGATTTTTTTTGTCTCCGTGTCCCTGCCCCCTTGTCAAGTTTGTGTCTCTTTTCCCCACCAAAGCCGCCCCTCCACGGAAGAGCAACAGCAAGGATCCTCTCTCTCGGGGCGAGGGGCAACACCACAAAATGCTCTGGACAGCCGACGAGGAGTGTGCCGGGGTCCATCAGGATCGGGCATAGCGCCGTTTCAAGCTCGCCTGCCCTCCGCCAGCGGTAGAGACCCCCCAGCAGTGCAGTGGACAGAAGAGGGATCGCGCCACAGACCTGACAGTGCCTGGGCGTGTTGCGACCCGATCCCGCAGCGGCACTGGCTGCGGTTGCGCGTTCGAGCGCCGTTGGTTGGATGGTTGGTTGGGGTTTGTTCCCGCGGGAGATGATGGGGGGAGCAGAGGAGGGCAGATGGGCGAGGCGAGGCGCCTGCGAGTCCTGTTGCCCATTCGTGCGTCCTTCTAATGTCCCACGATGTCACTTTCGGTGGTTTAAGGGATTCGAAGACGCGGAAGACCTTCTGGTTGGAGTTCCGTGACGCCATGGAGAGGAGGACAGACCCGGCCGGCAAGGGGGTTCGACAAAAACAGACTCCCTTTACGGGTGACTGGCCACGGACAGGCTTTGGACGCCGTACAAGCTGTCAACTGAAGCCACGAACGGACACGGCAGAAGCATGGACGACGGTCATGCCATTAGCCTCCGTCGAGTGCCATGTCGACACCATGACGGCCTGTAAGCATGGGCTACCATCGGGCCACCTTACCAGAGCCTGGACTCCCCGACCCGTGATGACGGGCGCGTTGCAACCTCGGCCATGGGCGCTCGTGATAATAGTCACTCGCATCGTCCCCAGGAATCAACGTCTGCCGGTGACAATGCTCCATCCCCATATCCCCAACGTCGAGACCACTGCACCACTACCCCCGCAAGACTCGGCCCTTCTCCAGAGCCAAGAGCCGTCACATGGGCCCGACGAAGAGCAAGATACATTGTTCCTCGGCGCATCTCCAGATTGCACTATGGAGGACCGTTCGAAAACAGCGGGCTGCTCCGGACGTTGCTTGGAGAAGGCTGGCATGCTGTGGGGAAGAGGCTTTCGCTTCGAGCCCTTTTTGAACGGGCTTGGGTCCTAAAAGGTGCGGTTCTGTCAAGGGATCTTGACTGGATTGACTGGGCGGTGGGTTTATCCCTCGACAAGCCCGCCGGAGGGGGTATCCCCTCCTCCATCGAGCCCCGACGTCCTCCGGAACTTATTTGACCATGTCGGTCGCCTGCGTGCCCCTTGCAGGAGTCATGTCCGCTGTCAACCCCCGGGACGAGCCCGGGAGATGCCTGTGTGCGCGTATGCGAATTCGAAGACGAGGCCATCGACGACCAGACATCGGCTGCATACTCGCGCAGGAGGCCAGCTGGACTGCGCTGCACCGGACAGCCAGCGACCTCCGCTGCGCGTTCTTGTCGTGCCTGGGAGGCTCCGTCCCCATTGCAACGTCGAGGCGTTGGCGGCGCACCACTTGCATCCAATGCGACATGCTTTCTCGTGATGCTCGGTGCACGTCCTGAGTTCTCGATGGTGAGGGATCGCAGACAGGCTTTCCGTCACGCCTTGCAGAGGCATGCCCGCAGCGCGTTGCCTTGGTCGGCATTGACCCCCCAGACGAACGCGGCTTCGCAACGCGCGTATCTCGTCCTCAGCGCAGCCGTTTCGAAACGCCCCCGTCACCAACGTTGACTTTCTCCCGTGCCTTGCCCATCCCTGCCTGGTCATCGTCGAGCACTCGCCCCTTGACGAGTACTATGGTAGTGCGAGGCGACGTCGACATCTAAACCTCGTTTGGAGTATAGAGTTGCTTGACTCCTGTCCCGTTCTCGGCCCCTTTGCGGCCACCGGCTGATCACCACCCCGCACCCGTCAGCGCGTGTCTCGTCCTTTCGCACTCTATCTGCGCATCGATGATCCTATATCTGGCCACCGACGAGACTGCGGCCAAGCCGTCGCGCGCCCTGCGCCTTGGCCCGGTCTCCCTGTCCGTCACGCAGCGGGAACGAGACCTTGGACAAGCACAACTGTACGCAGCAGAAAGCCAAGGGTTGGGATGCTGGCAACAGGGACAGCCGACATACTCTATTTCTTGCCCCCCCCGGGAGTTTAGCTGCATGTCGTCACTAGGACCACCATGTGCCGCCTGCCGTCGCACAGTACATCCATCCTAGTTCTTCTGACGGAGATTAACATTTATGCGCAAAGGCTAAAGGGGACGTTTTTGGTAGGGCCAATAAACTACAACCCCGAAAAAGGGTCGAGTTCGCGACGGCTGGCAACCTCGCTGGGCTGGGCGTGTTCAAGACGAAGCTGCAACTTGCTCAGGGCCAAAAGAAGGCCAAGCTTCGTATCCGAACCGGGGCCATCCCAAGGATGTGATCTACTGCCTTCCGCTTCGAGCCCGTCACCCGCAAAAAAAAGACTGTTCGCTCTCGCAGTCAGGTGGCGATCCCATGATCCCCTGTCCACATGGCCCGAACGTTCGAATCAGGGCGGAGAGGGAGCCGTCGTGGTTGCGGTGGCCTGCCCTTGTGGGCGGTGTCGTCTGTGGCTTGCTCGCGAATCGAATCGTGGAGTTGTGAGACCTGTTGCCGAACCCAGCATCTCGCATCCCTCCGTCCCATCGCTAACACGCATGTCCCGCGCCAGCCAGCCCACGCCCTCGTGGCTTCGCACACTTACGTAACAGCTATCCGGTGAAATTCCTCTCCGCCTTTTCGTTTTATTTTATTTCAATTACATCCTACATCGCCTGCGACGGTGGGGGGATGGACGCGCAGCTCACCTCTATCGGACACTGGACGGTCCAATCTTCCAAAACCGCTACAAGAAGCTCGAGCTCCCCACACAGACGACGAGGGCCCGGTCTCGTCGCGGCTTGGCCGGCTTCTCTGCGGCGCATTCTAGCTTCGGGACCTGGAGTCTGGGGTAAGAACCTGGGGACATCAGGGGGGG
>JAIMZG010002056.1:0-16905 GCA_020466075.1 Colletotrichum coccodes
AGGGTCCGGGTGGCCCAAACCCGAGCTCGGGATTGGGGTAGACCTCACCTCACCTCGCCTCCCCGCTTTCAACACATCTATATCTGAATGATCCTCGTCAACGTCTCACGACGAGAACTCACCAAGCCCCGAATCTCATCATCAGTCAACGCCATGATCAGCACTACGAAAGTCGCCTCACCCACGGTGGCCCTCCTCCGCTGCCGTCACCCGCCCATCCTGAAAACCCCCTTTCGAACCCGAACCATCGCCTCACTTACACGCCAAGACGATGAGCATCCACAACCGACGACACCAATGACAATCCATCCTTCCGACGACGAAGTCCGCAACCGAGCCCTCTCCCCACGAAACCTCGAACTCGCCGTCCGCCACCTCCACGCCGATGGTCTCGTGGTCGTCGAGGACGTCGTCCCGCACGCGGACCTCGACGCCCTGAACGCCAAGATGGTCGAGGACGCCCTCTTCCTCCAGTCCCTCGGGGACAAGGGGCCCTTCAACTACAACTTGGGAAATCTCCAGCAAGACCCCCCTCCCGTGGCGGAGTACTTCTACAAGCCCATCTTCACGAGTAACCCACTCCCGCCTCCCAGCCCGTCGTCGGACCTCACGCCCATGATGACCTAACAGAAGCATCGCCAGACCCAATCGCAACCCAGATAACATGCTCCATCCTAGGCCCACGACCAAAACTGACCTTCCTCTCCGCCAACTCCTCCATGCCCTCTGCCTCTCCCCTCCCCCCGCAACGCCAACCGGTCCACTCCGACGCCGACTTCTCCCACCCTCGCCACCCCTTCGCCCTCGTAACCAACATACCCCTGGTGACAATGACTCCCGCCAACGGCTCGACAGAGCTCTGGCTCGGCACGCACACAGCAGACGTCTCCGCTCAAGAAGGCGCCCACGGCGACCGCGCCAGCGGGCGCATCCGCGAGCACCACCTCGCCTCGCGGCGAGCGATCCGCGGACCCTCCCAGCCCGTCGTGAAGAAGGGCGGTTTAGTCCTCCGGGACCTGCGGCTCTGGCACGCCGGCATGCCCAACGGGACGGCCGACGTGCGTGTGATGCTCGCCATGATACACTTTGCTTCGTGGTACCGCAACCCCATGAGGCTGCGGCTCGGGGAGGACGTGAGACCGCTTCTTAAGGAGGTCGAGTCGCAACTGGTGGTCCCCGTGGATTGGGTCAGTCGAGAGGAGGCCTTGCGGACGTACCTCGGGCGGGGATTTGGTAATAGTTACGATTTTGATCAAGAGCTGTGAGGACGAGGTCGGGCCCTGTCGCTTTAGGTTTCGTGAGCTGTGCCTGGTCCAGCATCGACGTGTAGACTTCATAATAGAGTTAGTACCGTAAGCCTGGTACAAGATGCGCGAGTCAAGTCAGTTAAAGATTCCGTATAGGCTGCGGCATAGTTCCACGAGTCACGCAACTCGTAGACGAACTCTAATAAGGCCTGTCAAGGACCTTAATCACAACCAGGATAGCGCGTGCGGTCTGTAAACACAATTTTGTTTTGTTGCATTTCGAGAGCTAACAAATACGGATCATGGTGCAGATCCAGTGCACTTCTCTCCCTCCCGCCCACGAGGGTTTCGAACTGAATTATGAGCAACGTGAAAGCTGAAAACTAACAGAGGAAAACTTTATGATCCAGTCCCTTCCTGGCTTGTGATGAAGCTACACGGGCTGTGTGAGGTCGAGCGACCAAGTAAAACATTGCGAGGTCTGCGGGCAAACGCAAAGAAAACATGGTATAATGGCCCCCCCCCGGGCGAGCTCCTCTCTGGCTGATGACGAGAAAACTGCATAGGCTTTTTTTTCGCGCCGAAGTGACAAAGGAACAAAACTTATTAGTCGGAAAAGTTGAAAGGGGGTATAGTAGGAAAATCCCGCAATCGCCCGATTCTCGCTTCCTTTCGTCACGAGAAAAACACAGAGAAATCCTTAGACGTCATCCCATCACCCGAATACCGAAGACGAAAACACTCATGAGAGTCGACGTTCCAAGTCGTCGAGCCCCGCGGAAAGCTGCCGGTGCTGCTCGTCAAGTGGCAACCGACCCAGACACATTGGAAAAGGTAGGCGTCGCGGATCAACGTCCGAGACGGCTCAGAAGAAACTCGGCTTCGTGAGTACGCGATACTCGACGTAATCTTCTCCGTCGATGCTGATGATGGTGCCCTGAGACACGAGCTTGCCGACGAAGGGTCCGTTGGTCTTGCGCTCGTACTTGATACCGCCGTAAAACTTGGTTTCCTCACCTCCAACCTTGCTGCGGTGTTCTTCCTGGCTAACCCAGACCTTGTTGAGACGCTGCATCTCGTCGCGCTCGTGGAAAAGACTGCTCATGCGAGGGCCCTGGCCATGGCCATGGCCATGGCCAGGACCGTTGCCGTTCTGCATGGGCATGTTGGGCATGGCCTGCGGCATCATGGGAGGAGGGGCGATGTTGGCGGCATTGGCGGCGGCGACGGCGGCGGCGGCGGCGGCAGCTTCGCGATCAGCCGCGAAGCGCTCGGTGCGCATTTGAGCAGCCTCGATTCTAGCGATCTCGCGACGGGCACTGGCGTCGATCTTGTTCTGCGCCTGCACTGGCGTGCGAGATGACTGTCTAGCGTCGAGGTCGGGCAGGGAGTGCCTGATGCCTCGGGTCTCCGTCCTGCGGCTCTGACGCAGCTCCGGGTTCAGCTCAGACTTCATCTCGAGCGGCTCGATGATCTCCTCCTCGGGCTGGGGGACGATGGCGGGCGGGGGGCCCATGTTGTTCATGACGCCAGGCTTGTTGAGGCCATGTGCCACACGCTGCTGGGCCTCGTACACGGCCTGCGTCTCGTTCTTGACCCGGTCCTCGGGACCCTCTCCCTGATCGAGCTGCCACTGGCGGACGCGGCAGTACTCTTTGACTTCGGCGCGAGACAGGCTCTTGAGGTGAGGCTCGAGTTCGACCTCTTCCCAGTGAATCCACAGGGCGCCCGCTCCGACGGGAAAGTTGCCGTCCACAAAGCGCTTGTCGCGTGTCTCTCTCGCCACCTTGACGCGGAACATGTCGTTTTGGCCAAGGATGCCATAGACTGCATGCCGATTCGCAGGGTCCTCTTCGCTGGAGCCCTTCCAGAAACCCACGATGATACGCGTGGGTCTAGTACCGAGCAAAGGATCGAACTGAGGGGTCGGGATGATCTCGCGTGCCGGCTGCGCCTGCACAGGACCTCCGCTGATCGTGCCGATGCCGCTACCAGTACGGCGACGTTTGGAGTCCGGTCTTGCCGGCATTGCGGCGTGGTCTGGAATCTCAGCACCGTAGGCGATGGCCGGGGCCACAACGTTCTCGGGAGGGGGGTTTCCTCGACGCGGCGGATCGCCTCCTTGGCCGCTGCGAACTCGGCCGCGTTCCGGGCCTCCTCGGACTCCTCAACGGTGTCCGTCCGCAGCTTGACGTACTCCTTAACCTGGTGATGGTCCATGCCGACGAGATGGTCGGCAAAGACAACACGCTCAAAGGTCACCCAGCTGCCGCCGGGTCCGGGAGGAAGAGGGTAGTCGGCGCTCGATACCGGCTCGCCGAACCGCGTGTTTTGCTGGATGCGAGTGCGAAGACGGTCGCGGACGTCGATGAAGCCGATAACGGCATGCTTGCCTCTCGGCTCGGGAACGGGCGAGTCTCGCCAATAACCAAGAATGACACCCTTGACACCGCCCAGCCCATGGCGACGGGCTGGCTTGGCGCTGCGCGGCGTACCCTCCTTCTCTGTGACGAGGCTGTTCTCCATCTTGTCCTCGCTCAAGTCGTTGAAGACAGATGCTCGCTTCCGTTTGGGGTAATGTGAGACGACGGGCTCGTCTTCGACGTCCGCCATGTTCTCATCCTCCGCATCCGAAACGACGCGGAGAGGCGATGATTTGGTTACACCGTTGCGGTTGCCGACGACAATCTCGTCTTCCAAAGCGCGGTCATTGCTCCCCGAGACGGGGCTCATGTTCTCGGGCGGGGGGCTCAGATCGTCGTCATTGGCGGTGTCATCGTCATCTAGAGCCGGAGGCTTGACGCCATTTGTGCTGGGCCTGCGCGCACGTCAGCAAGGGCCAGGACTCGGTGAAGATGGTTTGCCCTGGAGCGCCTCGGCGTTGTCGGTACAGAAGGTGCACTTGTACTGCAGATGTACGTTGGACACTTCCAAATGCCCGCTTTCCGCTACGGCGAGGATTACGAGATCCTCGTTCATTCAGTCGGCTCAAGACACATGATATCGGCCTCGGGACCGGCTCCCGCTAAGGATTAGTGAGGGGGTAGGTAGGTTGGAAGACGTGAAAGAACCATGAGATGAAGCAGGTATGTGCTCGAGTTGAGCAGGGGTAGAAAGCTCGGTGCATTCAGAGCGGGTTGATACGACCAAGTCAACCACCGACCAGACTCGACCGCCTCACGACAACTTGCCAATAGCGCTCTTCGTCCGAGAGAATCATAACCAGACAGTGATTGAGATTGGAGCGTGGCAGGAGAAGACACTGGGCGATGCCTCGAACATGCCGAAGCAAGAAAATCCAGCCAGCAATGGTCTGTGCTTTTTTTTTTTCGACGTCTAATTGAAAAACAACACACCTTTCCTCTTCGAAAAGTACGGAGGGTTCCCCGGTCGCGAACCCAACAGGCGATTCTCGTGAGGGCGACATTACAGCAGCGCCAGGAGAGGTGGACGACGTAAGGCTCGTGTGTGACGCGCGAACAAACAAAATCAGTGCTCGTGAAGACTGAGGTAGCCCGGAGTTTGTTGGGAAGCGCTCACACTCGCAGCGTTCGTAAGGATGTGATGAAGAGTGGGAGGCGGAGGCGAGCGAGGCGTGGTTGAATCAAGGGAGGGCGGAGGGGAGGACTCGGGCAACCTAGCTAAGCGGCCGAAACTACAAGGCCACAAAAAGAGAGACGGAGGTTGCGAGGAAGGAGTTGTCACCGCAACGCCACAACACTAAGAAGGCAGCAGAGGACGAAGGAAGGCAGCAATTGCGCCGATGGATAGCGCGAAGGTGCGGACCAGTGTATGACTTCACCAGTGGTCATAGCGCGCACGACACTCACAAGCAGAGAAAGGAAGGAATAATAAGAGACCAACCACCGAGCCGCCAAGACGCATGCAGAAGGAAACCGGTAGAAGAAACGAAGAGAGCTGGCAACTTACTCCGTGGTAGTAGGGGTCTCGACGACTGGGGTTTGTTGATGCGGCTCTGAAGGCGCAACCGACGGTTGCTTGGTTTCGACCTCGGTGGTGGTTTCCATCGCGGCCGGTCTTTGGTGGTTGTGATTGGGAGAGTTCAGCTGGGCGAAGGCGGCGACGTCGATGCGCCGTCGCAAAGAATCGAGTGAAGCCCAAACTGGCACGGGACAAGCGGCGGAAACTCGCAGTTGAACCCGACTCTTTGAACGGGAAAGCGCGGTTCAGTCGGGGGAAGATTTGCGGGCAAGGCGTTGTCGAGTGAGATGGGTTGTGTGGTTGTAAGAAGACAAGAGTCTAGGGGGCTTCGGTGGTTTAGGAGGATTGACGGCCCCAAAAGGTCGGGGGGGCGCGGTTCGTGTTTGAGGCCAAGATTGAATGTGACTGGGGGAAGTGGAGACGGTAGGTGTGTGTAAGGGACGATTGTAAGGTGAGTGTGAGTGTGAGGTAAGGCAAGGTGTTGGATTCCTCAGCCTAACCGGTTTCCCGTACTATGTGCTTGCTGGGGAAGAAAAAAAAGCCAAGCCAGATGAGGCGAGAGTCCTAGTCAACAGGTCCCAGTCGATGTTCTAGTCCAAGCAGGGCGGGCAGGGCGTGTCAAGCAAGGTTGAGAGCGGTATCCGTACTGTGCCTCACTTCAGGCTTGTGTCCCAGAGCACGGAGCTGACTGTCAAAATGGCGCGGTAAACGGGCTTCAGCGCGGCTTAAACGAGATGAGGGCGCCTTTAGCGGAGAGAACTGCTGTGGTTGATGGACAAAGACAGCAGTTTCGGACGATGAAATCGGTCGAGGATGGGTTCAACGAGTTGGAAACGCGGTTGTGTGCGGGAGAGGAGAATGAGTGTTGGGTTTAGAACGAGGAGGACCGTGTGGTAGACCACAAGAAAGCAAAGAAGACGAAAGGGTACCGCGAGGACGGTGTGGGTTGGTTCTGTTGCGGTCTTGGTCATAGGATACCGGGTTGTGTCGACGTGTTGTTTAGGGACTTGGGGGCGTGTAGGAAGAGAAAGCATGAGGACTTTGAGGGAAAACGAGAAGGGGGGCCAGGGGAGAAGTGAAAGGCAACGAAGCAAGTGATTGGATCGACTGGTATAGGAATGAGATGCGATGGGGAGGGAGGGGGGAGGGGGAGGGCGAGAGTTTCTAAGACGAGTGGAAGGAATCCTGTACCAGCGGACGGGCGCCACGCCATGGAAGCAGAGAGAGAGGAGGATAAGGGTGAGAAGAGAGAGTGCGAGACACTGGTTTTAGTTTCCCAAGGGAAGAATAGACCAACCAGAGTTGCGAACGAGAATTTTTTGATTTCGGGGGTGGTTCCAGTTTAGCGACTGAGTTCCAGCTCCAGCAGACGAGGTGAGAGAGACGAGCATGAAAAGGTACTTGCGACCGACCAGCGGGCCAAGCCAACTATCCAAGGTCCATGGGTCGTGCATCATGGATAGCGTAGGTACCGTACGGGACAAGTACGGATAGGGAAAGGTAGTCACCGGCCCCCTCCCAGTCAGAATGAGAGTAATAGGCGTGTGTACCAGGCAGATTGCATCAATAGCACCTTTTCTTAGGCCCAGCCAGCCGGATTGCCTCGTCCTGCTCCCCCGGCCAAAGCCACGTCAACTTGTGCATGCCCGGATCACATCAGATTAGGTGAGCCAGGCCTCCCCTCGCCATTCTTGTATCGCTCTTCACTCACTCATTTCGACGAGCCCACGGAGGTTACAGGCACGGGTTGCCATCTGGGCCGAGCCGGGCTCACCAGCACCTCAGACTCCCTCCGACGACGCGAAACCCGAGTCGCACACCTCTGAACGATAGTGCCCGGTCGCTCTGGAGCGGTTTAGTGGTAACAGCCAGCGCGTGCAACCAAACCGCGACCATGGGCACCTGTACATCTCGCTCAACCCCGGTCGCAGTTGCGACGAGAGTTACGGCTATTGGTTGGTACGGTTACCCGGCGGGGCTCCCGGGGGTACGAGCAGATTAACGCCCTGGGTGCTTTCCCAGGATGCGGGTACGGCA
Source organism: Colletotrichum coccodes (assembly GCA_020466075.1). Classification (NCBI taxonomy): domain Eukaryota; kingdom Fungi; phylum Ascomycota; class Sordariomycetes; order Glomerellales; family Glomerellaceae; genus Colletotrichum; species Colletotrichum coccodes. The sequence continues at coordinate 7,227 of JAIMZG010002056.1, forward strand.
CTGCGAAGTTTTTATCTCGCCTTGCCATCCAATTGCCAAACCGCCGATTACATACTTCAGCGAGCCACTGTCTGGCGGAATTCAAAAGTGTAACTCGGGCGTTTGGTTGCGCAAGGCAACATGAGCCAATAGAGGCACAACCGTTCCGTGCATGTGTACATGCTTGCATGCTTTGATTACGTCTCTTTCCATCTCGGGCTCTGGCTGGTTGGCTAGGCCTGGTCGCGGTTTTGGTTTGCTTGGTCCGCATCCAGGCTGCGCGCAAACCCTCAACCTAAATGGAAGGCCGACGGCTTTTGCCAGACGGGGTTTTGGTGCTCGAGGTGTCGCTCTAGTCTTCGCCACGAGACTGTTACATCATGTGCGCAATCTTTTTTTTCTTTTTTTTACCATGATTAATTGCCCCTCTCCGGTTCCCACATTGCGCGTTATCAACCATATTGCACTCTGTATCGGTATCAGCGTCAGGCTTGGGCCTGGTGCACCTTCTCTGGCTGAAAAGATGCGGTATACGTACCGAAACAGACGAGGCACTCAGCTAAAGTACCACCTGATATCATCAACAGTTGGAGCCCACCAGACTAGCACCAACCCAAGACAACCCGGGCGCCGGCCAGCTGTCAACAAGCGCGTTCCTGTTCGTGCCGTGTACATAGCTGTCGCAGTGTCAGGTCGGCCTACCCCTGCCTGCCTCGTGGTTGTTCTTGTTTCCAGGTGTACCTCTCCGACACGCCGGGGTGAATCCGACCAGCGCAATCACGATTGATTCCCTTGCGACACGGTGCCAAAGAGCGCGACAATTCTGCCCGACCGTTTAGGCAAATCCAGAAATTCCAACCGCTCGCCGCAGTAATATCATTCAAACCCGCGTATCTAGCTTGTGATGGCTTGAGGCCATTGATCGCCTTGTCTCTCTCCTGCTCTCACTTATCTCTGCACTATGTGTGCAACCATCCGCATTTGGGTTACACAGGTCTCGTTTCCGGGGCCGTTCGAAAAACGCTTCGTTTTGGTTGCTTTCGTCGCCATCGCCCGCAGCAAGCTATCAATCGGCCGCAACCCGATGCTCTGATGCCAGGAAAGAGAAATATTCGGCCATCCACCACGGCCGTGGATCCCAATGGGGCTGGATTCCCAGCATCGGGATGACGAGGCCCACCTGGATCTTCTGCTGCTCGGCCCCATGACCCCCGGAACCGAGTGTGTTACTATGTAAATGTGAGGTACTAATGTAATAATGTTATTACTGTCGCGGTGGATCTCCGGCTCTGACGCGGCATCAGCGCATCAGACCGCATCATCCTCGCGGTCTTGGTCGCTCCATCGATCATCTCGTCGGGCATGTTTCCCTGTGCTCTGTTGCGACGCCGAGTCTACTCAACCTGTCCAAATACGTCGGTGCATTGCTAATGTTTATGTAATGCTGACTTGGCTGCTCAAAACAAAGACTCGCGATGCTCCACGTCAACAGTGAGTTGTCTGCGCAACCCCCGTCGCTTGCTTCTCCCGTTGTGCGCAACCTCCAACGCATCCAAAACAATGCAAACGGGGAAAAGGGGGTTGGGATCCCCCTCTCTGCAAGAACCGCTGTCAGCAAGCGACGGATCTACAATCCCTCAATTCGAAACGCCACGAGCTACTCTACACCTTGACTAGGAAATTCCGAAACTGGGGTCTGATGATGACGAGCAACCTCTCGGCTGCACGCGCCCCTTTCTCCGACGTGGCAGACAAATCATCTCGAATTGAGACGGCGCGGCGGGACCGGGAATCTCGAGCACTCGGGAACATGGACATCGGGCACTCGTGCTCTCTCGCGCCGAGGGCAGATTTGTCCCATTCTGGTTCTGTCCATAACCGCACCGTTGGTCAGTCACGGCCCCGGCTTACAACTCGTCTCCCCGCGTGATGCGGCCGATTCGGCAACCATGGTTCAGGCCAGGCGTCAACTTTTTGACTCTTGCGCCAACAAAACTATGCTAAGGCCAAGCTGCTACACTGCTTCCGAATAAGAGGCAATCATGTCCTCTGCTTCCCATGCACGTAATTTAGCCTGCCAGGATAGACAGAATTGGGTTTATTCTAGTGGGTTGTTGTTGTTGTACAGGGTCATCCTGAAACCTTCCTGAGGTGTAAAGGTAAAGACAGCAAGCACCTAACTGACACAGAAAGCCGAGCGCGACTTTTCGCCCTTCTTCGCACTCGATCTCTCCTTCAACCGATAGTCCTTACGGCTTAAAGTATCCTAGTATGCAAGGAACCAAGAGAGACGACGGAAACGCCAGGGACAGTGGGAACGACAGGCACAGCAGGGGCGATGGAGATCACGAGGACGAAGGAAATAAGGTCAAGGAAGGTAACAAGAGACATGGTGAGTGGGTATAGTCCTGAGGTCATCCCTGGTTATTTATCATCAGTATACGAAAGCACTCGTGAGGACAGCTTTCGAGGTTCGAAATACCTACAAAAAGTAGCTGATGAAAGAAGGGGGAGCCTTCCTGCAGTTAGGGGCCAATCAAGATTGCCCATGTCGTATATCCACACATGCCCCACATCGCAGCTTGACGTCCCGTAGTACAGCCGAGTGTTATGCAGCATGGCATACTTAGATCAAATTGATGCTGGAATAGTCATCCAAGAAACCTGGCAACATGCCCGAGTGGTTAAGGGGACAGACTTGAACTGCAATCAATCATCTGACTGATCTGCACCTTAGTATCTGTTGGCTTCGGCCGCGTAGGTTCGAACCCTGCTGTTGTCGCATCAATTTTTATTTTTCTTCGAAAGACTCCTGCGGGCTCTTGCTTTCCATGACAATGCATCATCATGTTCTTACTCTCTTTTGCTGATTGGCTTCCCCTAGCAATCTCCATAACCCGACCAGTCGTGCAGATCGCGATTGTGAGGCAGTACCCACGTCCGATGCGTGCGCCGCTCTAGCCAGCTCCTCCTCAAAATGGAATCATCGCCAGTATCCCTCGTCTCAGCAGCTGTGAAGACGATGATGGCATTTGCTGAGTTGATCACACCATGTCCCTGTCCCATCAGTCAGCGACTGGCACCGACTTATCAGGGGGGATTGGGGCAGACTTGCAGCATCCTGTCGCACACGCTTCGGTAAACGTGGTAACAAGGAATAGGCGAGCGTACCCGGGCAGGTCCCCCCCTTTTGATCTTCTTACCAGGCTCGATTCGAAGCGACGGACTCGCATATGCAGCACCACTCTTCGCGTATTTGATACTACTCCATCCGCAGACACTACGTAGAGAGATGCGCCCAACGAAACTCAAAATACGCGTTGCCCTCACCTCTTCCATGTCTGTGCATTCATCGTTGCGCGTTGGCACAGAAGACCCCAAGTCGCTCACGAACCCATCTCACCCACCACCCGTGAATTCTCACCCGCATTTATCCCAGAATATTGGATTGACGCTACGTTTAAATAACCCAGCAAGCTCCCATCGCATCCCCCGGCCGGTGGCCGACTCGATCTGCGTCCCAGGCTTCTCTTCTGCTTTTTACCCAACCATTTTTTACCCAGAACCAACTTCGTGAAGCCCGGAACTTGCTCATTGGTGGGTTGCCAATATAAGCCAAAAATAATGCCTTCGTGCTCATCACCACATGCGTTCAACCCTTCCCCACTTCGATCGCGCACCCTTTTTTCCCATGTGATTGAAGATTTGCGAACCCCCTCATCCGCCCTGTCCAATTGATTCTCGGCATCAACAAACTCTCATTCACCAGTCGTACGACCTTGGTAGAGTCACGCTGTTTTATTCGCGCGTAATGTGTATGCATAGTGTCGATATGAGTTTTGCGAGCACCCGGATATTGTCCCCATATTTACCATGGTACGGAAGGAGACCGGTTTAATTGGCTACATGCGCTCCCGCCCCACTCCGGCCCCGAGAGCCGTGCTCGGGACTCGGCGGAGTCCCCGGCTGGTGCGTAAAGTGATCGCTACTGCAATCGGCGGTCGCTGCCTCAATCGACTATCGCTGCGCTGCAATTGAAGGTCGGGGGTTTACCTCAATATGCCGCTCGCGACCTGCTTACTTACATTGCCTTCCGGTTTTGCGTCTTGTGCACCGGCGATCCCTGCAACCTGACATTGACGCACCTTCACGCACCCCCCTTGGCAACAGACGGCAAACCAACATGTTTCTCGGCCGCAGTCACTACACCCTCGGGTAACTTCAACTAATTATCAGTTGTACATAAAGCCCAGCACGAGGAGGTAGATGGCCAACAGAGTTAACGGACAGACCAAGAGACCAAGAAACTAAGACTACCCCTGAGTGGCCTCTCCAGTTGTAGCCTGCAAACCTCGTCCTCTTCCTGGGGCATAACCTTTTGGTGCGTTTGCATGCGGTGCGAAGAGCAAAGCAACTAATGCGTTTCGACGCCTTTCTTGTAGAACAGTGACAGCCCGCCATCCGCTGGAGCCCGAACCGTGCGCTAAATCCACCGCGGTCTCTTCTCGTCGACCCGACAGCAACCCGGTTTGTGGAAAGAAAGACTGGCAAAGTTTTCCCCCGTTTCCTTATTGAGCCATTGTTAAGAAATGGATATGCGTCTACAAAAGGCCGGATTGCAAGTACATGAGGCTGGGACAGTCGCTTGAAGAGTTTGATAAATTACGGGAGTTTGCCGTAAGCTAGTCATAAGCGAGCTACGCAAGAGGGGAGTCACGCCGCGAAGGGAATGCTTGGTTTTGCACTGGGCGATTGCGCATCCTGTTTGGGGGGGGATGGGGAAAGGTTAAATGCGGGAGACCGTCGAGACTGTGATCAAACATGGCTGTACGTAGCCCGAATTCACCTAGGAGACGCCAGCAAAAGCCCCATTTATGGGATGACTGCTCTCGAAAATGACAACGCGATGCGTTTGAAGGGTTTCGAACTCTGGGCGGTTGACCGCGAGGGCGTAGATCCTCCAGGCTGCGGTTGATGAGCCTGCGCGGTTCGCCAACCAGTTTCTGGGCGAGTTTCTCTCCATCGAGTTTTTGCCCGTCATGGCGCCTGTCTATTTCAGTTACAATGACCTCATTTTGTTTCGTAGAGGTGGCTTTCACGGGAGGTGAAATGCGCTCTGGACTGGCCATGCCTGTTCCGCCTCTGTCTCGTTGAAGTATGTCGCCCATCGAGTTCGGTTTTGTAGTGATAATGGGCCCACTACTCTTTCCGAAACGGGCTTGGCGTACCAATCTCACATTGTGTCTTCTCATTCCATAATCAGCCCCCCAACTCCATCAGGCGAGGGACACGTCACACCGATATCCCGCCACCCAAACATGGCTTCAAAGATACAATAAAGCATCCAGATAAGGTGGCTAAGGTGCTGTGATCGAAAAGCAACGGAAGAAATCACCAAGAACTCTATAATACATCGACGCTTACCCTAAAACAAAATGAAAAATGATAGAGACGAGATTCGAAGTCGCGCGGTTTCCCATTACGATACTCAACAGCTCTTGATGAGCTATTACTTTAGCCTTCGGCACCCACGTCCCCGGCCTCTTGGCAGCCTACTGCCAGCCCACTTTCCACTTCCACTTCACCACCTCACTTCAGTCCAGTAGCTTCATTTCAGAACCACTTTGGCATAGTGTTGCCGGGCAATTGCCCATACAAGATTCACAAACGCAGCTGCAGAATTCCATGTTGTGGAGTGCACGGGCGTCGTCAGTGGTGGACGAATGATGGCCACCTCTTGATCCGAGTTCCCAGGTGGCTTCCCAAGTATGCTACTTTGTTAACAATGCACCGTGCTCTTTGCTGGCCTTGCTAGATCGCCTTATACCTAGGCCTGCCCGCCCTGTCCTCACCATGGGTAATGTCAACAGGGCTCCGACCAAGATCAACCCAGTCCTTGCTAGCTAGCTTGTCATCAAGAGGACGAGTACAATACTGCTAACCCTGTCTCTGCCACAATCGGGGAGGTGGCCAACATCTCTCGAGGCCAGCAGAATACTGCAGATGGTCTTGGCAAGAGTGTGTAGGCCAACGAGAAGCGGACCAAGACCCAAACTCAGACTGCGAGCACTGAATTGGATGCTGTCGTCAGGGCACCCACACCGTCTCACAGGACCCTATCAACGTCAATGTCCAGGCCAGCCTCCTCGCCATAGTCTTCTTGACTATCGTGAAGCTATACTAATGGGCGTTAATCACATATCTAGAGACCAGGACTTCCGCATTGACCTCATCCCAATGAAGCCCGGTCAAGGCTCCATCTCATTCACCGCGTCTTCACATAGATTCAGGCGGCAATGCAGCGAGCCTACCCTCTTACGCCCTCCTCCCTGACTACGTCAAGGAAGGCCTCAAGGACCAGGTTGTCCTAGGCCTCCTCCAGGGCAGTAACTAGAAGATAAAGTACTAAAAGCGTAAGAAGAACTTTAGGTAGAGCACCTATAGCCTATATAGCAACGCCATGATTCTATTGGAATAGCTACAAGGTTGTTCTGGCAGTTGACGACGAGTAGCACGTAGATTTCCTACGTCACTTGCGTCCTTCCTCTTGACGGCCAGTAACCTTCTCTATTAGCTGACTTCCTACTTCCTACACATCATCACCAACTTCAAGCGGCAACACAACTGATATATTGTTGCCTATTCGTACAGATACACCTGTGATACTAACAGATTCAAGCCTTCTTCTAGAAGGAGATGGAAGCCTAGCAGCTGTTGTGTTGGGCTTACCGTATCTACGACTTGCATTACGCTTCCCACGGGGAGGCGCACTATTGACTTATCGCAAAGAGAACCCTCCTAGACTCGTTCCTCTCCTCCCTGGATGAGCCCGTACAGCGTCCAAGCCAGAACTCGCACAAGTATCTCAAAGAAGTTGTGGCGCACCTCCTGCTCAACACCCTTTATGCTCTCCCGCGCTCTGACCTTATAAATATCTGACTTGCTACGGGGCAGCTGGTTGGTATCGCACATGAAGAACTTTCACTCAACCTTAAAACGCCTTATTCCTTGGATATCGTGCCAGAAAAAAGCGGCCTACAGCGCCTGGTCCTTTCTGTAATAATGTCTTGGGGGTGCTCCTTAATAAACGGATTAACTGCCCGGGAAAGATCGTTTAGAATAGGTGCTCAGTTCGGCGTAAGTGGTTCTTGGGCAGGCCCAAGTAAGCTTAGGGGTATAATTACGGATTAACCGGCTTCTTTGACATTCTCTTCTTGTTCCAATAGACGAGATCTAGAAGGGGATTGATATATTCGACGTGAAGGAGCTCGCACTCGGTCCCAATTACCTCGAGCTTGAGGCACGTTGAAAGGATCATCTCGGTGATGCGCAGGTCTATCATGGAACCTCGTACAGCCAGAGGGCCTTGAGGGCGTGGCTGTACCGGTTGAGGGATCGCACTGTGATTTCGTTGGCTTCAAGTCAAGATCAAGAAGCACGCCGTATAGTTTACGTATGCATCGGAATGTTGTAAGAAATCTCTTGCAGGTATCTGCATCCGCCTTGTTGTCCTGCACGATGTTACACAAAGTATCGCGAGTTTCGTAGCTCGACCAGGCCTTCGGAATGCCCTTGATATCACCAGGACCGATATTGAGATCTCGGCCTCGGCAACCGGCGATCAATTGCCATGGATCGGGTCTAAGAGACTGTTGACGAAATGCATTTGTCCCGAGATCACGACTATACGCTGGTGACTCCTCTGCCCTGGCTTGGATCTCGCCGGACTATGGCATAATGCCTTGGAAGATCGTAGAATAACGGTCGTCAAAAGTGCAGGCGGTGCTTGATTCGCTTGGTTGTTGATGGGGAAAAGGGTCTTGTTTCGTCAATGCGTGGAAAGTCGATAGATCGGCGAGGGTTGTTCTAATGGCATTGCTGTTGACAGCAGTAGATCCGTCGGTGAAGAAGGAGGTGCAGAATACCTCGTCAGCAACGCTATCATCGTTGTAACTTGTTCCTAGCTCTTGGACGTATTGATCTAATTGGCTGTTGTTCTCGTCGTTGTCTTCAGTACTGTCGGCAACTTCAGAAATGTCGACTCCTTCCGCAAAGGGAAGGAATCGGATGTACGCGGCCTTGGAAGTATCCCGAAATCCCGTCGCTTCTGAACTTATCGTAGCCTCGTCGTCTTTCATGCATGGCAATGCAGGTGTTATTACTGAATTGACGGTTAGGACGGTAAAGGGGGGCATTGATGGACTGAAAAGGATAACGCAAAAAGCACAAGTGAGGTCTAGGCAGGGCAGGAACGAGGAAGAGGAAAGTACATCGAGGTCGTCGAGGTCGTCGAGGTCGGACGAGAGGGGAGGCACAAGGTAGGCGCAAACGGGAAAGAGCAGGAGGACAACAACCGGCACAACTTCCGCGGCAGACATTTGTTTTCTCTTCAGTGTTTCGGGTGGTTTTGTCTATAAAAACCAACAAAATATGTCTTGTTTGACCGGAGAACACTGGCGATATCTCTTTGAATTGGACTAGCTGCCCCGGAGCTACTTTACCCCGCGAGACGAGGTTCACGACCCTCGTTCACTTGACCACACACCTACCTTTCCCGGCCAAATCCCTTTTTTGCATTTCCCCTACCGGCAATATTCCGACAAAATCTCAGGAAAATCCTTGTTTTTGATTGGTGAAATCACTTAAAAAGTGGAATGTTTTCCGATTGGAATTCCTTTCCCCCGCGATTTCGCAGTGATTTCTACAGGTCACAAAGTGGCCATTTGCCTCAACAGGTCCAGCCAATTAAGGGTTTCCAAGCCAAACGAACCAGCTTCTTCCTCAGCATTCCTTCCGGCCTGGGAATTCAGAAGCCCTTCCACTTCTACTTCACCACCTCACGTCAGTTCAGTAGCTTCACTCCAGCACCACTTTTCGCATTATTGTTGCCGGGCGATTGCTCATACTTTGGTTGACTGTTCTTCCCTCCTTCTATCCTTCCTCTACAGTCACGTCGCATTTTCCTGCTAATTGGGCCTCTAGTGTCCCCTAAGCAACGGGGAATCTTGCAACCGACCGAGCCAGAAACAGCTCACGTCACGCGACGGCGAGTGGAAGCCTCTATCGAGCTTCTCGAACAATCAGAAAACTCTCCACGGCAAGCTGAACGCCGAGTTCGAGTCGATGCTGCCAACAACAGCATGGCTTGCCGTCCTCTAGGCACCCGCCCCGCCTCACAGGACCCTATCATCGTCAATGTCCAGACTAGCCTCCTCGCCATAGTCTTCTTGGCTGTCAAGGCTCCATCTTCATTCATCACGTCTTCACCTGGGTTCAGGCGGCAACGAGCCCACTCTCATACGCCCTCCTCCCTGGCCACATCAAGGAAGGCCTCGAGGACCAGGTTGTCTTAGGCCTTATTCTAAAAGAAGATAGAAACCTGGCAGCCGTCGTGCTGGGTTGCCGTATCTGTGACTTGCATTATGCTCTCAACAGGGAGGCGCACTATCGACTTGTTGCGATTGGACCAACTAGTGACAGGATTTCACTGGGATTTCCCTGTACTATTGCTGACAGGGAAATTACAGAAATGGGGCTTCGGCCGGGACGGCAAGAGCGACGTCAGTAAATCTGTTCTGCCCACTTCTACTGCCATTGTTCCTGTCTCTAGAATCTTCCAACCTCATTGACTTCGACTTGTCTGACAATGGCGATACTCCTCACGGCAATGAACCTCATTGACTTCGACTCGTCTGATAAT
>JAIMZG010002058.1:0-27763 GCA_020466075.1 Colletotrichum coccodes
CCCCCCCCCCCCCTGGCCCACCCGTCCGTCGCGTTTCCGCCTCCCGGTTGTTCGATCTCCTTCCTGTGTCTCCGTACCTCTCTCTGCCTTGTTGCTTCCCGTCGCTGTTTTGGTTTGTCGACAGCTTTCCTCCTAACCCTCGTCATCCCGCACCCTGGTCCAAGCAAAGGCCTGACTCTCACTACTCATCCAAGCCTCCCTCATCGTTTGTCCCCCTCTCCGTTGGCTTCCGAGCCTGGTCGATCGAGGGTTGGACGGTACGTTTCCTTCTGCAACAGAGCTTATCGTATTGTATCACCTGGCGACCAAAGGTGTTTGGTTACATCACCTACCGTTTTGTCGCAATACGGCGCGCATTCCTCACCACTCGAATTCCAGAAAGAGAAAGAAAAAGTGGATTCCACCACAATATTCCCAAGCTCCGCTATTAATCACTCTTTCACTTGAAACGTCAGCTCCAGTCTTGGACAGGGTACCCTTTCCCCGACCGTCACGTCCTGCTGCACCTCTTCAGATTTCTGTCTCTCTCATTGCTCGGGCTCTCGACTTTCGACTCCGTGCCTCCCTCTTTGTCTTTTCTCTCGACAGATAATCCCCGACGAAGCTGCTACTGGACTGGACCTTGTAGCAAACCAGCCAGAGCAGGAGAAAACGAAAAAAAAGAAAGAAAACAAAACCCCCATCCCGGACAAACCGCACCACCACCACCCACATCACCCACAGAATACCCAGCCCCAATCCCAGACCTGAAGAAGAGACAGAGAACAGCTGGTCGCCTCGCCTCGCCTCACCCACCAGTCGCTCGTTCATCCTTTTTCGCTCGCTGTTCACGCCAGTACTCTGTACCTGACAATTACGGATACCGTACTATTCATATCCACACCCGCCCATCGAACGACCCTCTTCTTCCCGCCTTGTATACTTTCCCACTGCCGGCTCAGAGATACCGACCGCCGACGGACTCAGACCCAAACACATTTCCTCGCCTGTACACCCAGACCCCAGGTCTTCTTTGTCATGTCCAACTGAGGGGGAGGAATTCAGAACCTACCTACATTACCTCACGGCATCTTACATCTCACCTTACATATCTTCCTTGGGGGACACCAGACGCCGTGCCACAGTGACACAAAGCATTCCGGCCGCCCTCCCTTACCCAACCCAAGCGATCTCGTCCATTCCCAGTCGTAAGCACATGTTCTAGGTCACAGTTGCCGGCGCAATCGCAAATAGCAACCCACCAAGCTCGAGGCGGGCGACAACATCCACCACTGCTGCGGCTCTCCTGCAGTGAATTGGGAGAGGAACTCCCTCCAATTGTGTGGTGGGACTTGCCATGAGATGAAAGGGCCAACGCTGACGATGGCTCCGGCCGTTGTCGAACCAGCAAATGGTTCGTACTTCCACCGATCGCATACGTCCGATGACCGCCCAGACACGGCACCGGGAACAATAACAACATCAACGTCAACTACACGTCAGAGAGGGCCGAGCGTGCAGGGCCGAGCTGCATTCGAGCTGCCGTCCTTCGATACCATTCCCGAATTCGACACAACACTCTATCTCGACGGCAAGGGGTCCAAGGAAGCCGCCGCAAAGGAGGGGGCGGCAGCAGTGGCTGCTACCACACGATCGGACCCGGTGAAACTGTCGAAGCCTTCAAGGGACGACGACAAGGAAAATACGAGAGAGGGGAAGCAGAAGGAAAAGGACAACGAAAAGCTGCAGAAGAGAGGCAGGAGGACCTCGTTGATGGAGCGACGGAAATCATGGCTGCCGTCGTCCAGATCGCCGTCAAAGGTCAAGGAGCTGCCGCTGCCTGAGAGACCCGCCATGCCCGAACGCCCCAATACTCATGCCGGAGACCACGAGAGCGCTGCTGTGTTATCCGCTGCCCCGGTAGCACCGACGCGACCCGTCGAGCCTGAACGTCCCAGGACGGTATCGGAGAGTTTCGCTACCTTTGCGAAGAAGTCGTGGATGTCCACCTCCCGCTCCCCATCTCCGAAGAGAAACCCGGAGCCGCCAGCCCCGCCACTACCTCGTCCTTCTCGCAGCAGGGCCTCGAGCAACGATTCCATCAAAGGAGCCGAGGCGCCACGCAAAAGACCCATTTCTATGCTTGTTGACCCAGAGTCCGCTGCTGCGAAAAGCGCCGAGTCCTTGAAGCCGACACGCACCCTCAACCGGACGAGCACATTTCTGACCAAGATGAAGCAGCGGCCGAAAAGCATGCTTATCACGCTTGGTTCGAGCAGTGATTCGGATATCAACAGTGCAGTTACGTCAAATAGCTTGCCGCCACCCAGCGCCGCTCCTAGGAATGATCAACGCAGTAAGGACAATAACAGCAGCATTAACAACACCAAGAAGCCCGACTCGAAACCGGCTTCCGTTACCGAATCTCACGCAACGGCAACGGACGAGTCGTGGAGCGAGATGTCAGTCAACAAGGATACTATTTGGTCCGCTTTCAGGATGCTCGATACCGAGTATGGAGGTTTCGGCACAAAGACCATGGCTCAGCGGATGCATTTAATACGCGTAACCTTGTTGCCATTTTGCGGACCTATATGAACCACATCACCAACAAGGGACTCAACCTAGAAGATATCGAGCGGAGGGCGATTGTGCTGAACAAGTGGTGGAGCGGATTGTTGGAGATGCTGGACTCACAGAACCAACAACTAGCCGGTGTCGACCGACCGATTTTGCTCGAAGCATTGACGATGCTGATGATGCGTCCGGAATGGCGACAGACGACGACATATTTCATGTCTTTGGCGGATCGCTCACCGAACGAACGTGTTCGGCCTCGATCGGGAACCCAATCAACGGCGGACTCGTCTCAAGCATCCAGCCAGGCGTTCCTTGCTGAATCGGCCGAGCACAATGTCCGGACCATGTTTGTGAGCAATCTCATGAAGCAGATGCAGATTGTGGTGGATAAGATGTCACTTCGACACGCGCCCCTGAGTTTGGTCAATTGGTGCGGCAAGGCCTGCGCTTACGGCTTCTTCTTCTGCCCGTCTGTCGCAGAAATTCTCGTCCGGCTATGGGACCTGCGGCCGGAGCTCATCAGGCGGACGGCTGACGAGTTTGGCCTGCCCAGAAAGAACAACGGCGAAAGCGAGGATATCATGGCGCTTTTCCCGCCAAATGTGGGGGTGCTGGGCTGGCAATCGCAGAAGACGATTAGCGCCCGCTTCAAGGAAAGGGTCAAACTATCAGTCATGGCAGCGAGAATCCCCTGGTTCAGCCCTTGGGTAACCAGGTGGCGCGGCGGTGATACCGATTTGTTCTTCATCTTCTGCAAGTATTACCACATTCTTTCCGAGGAGTTTATGCCAGAGGGGCTGCCGGTGCTCGAGAAAGCGCGTTCACCGGGCTTCGTGCTGGTCCAAGCGCAGATTCTCGCCTGCATCGAGTCTACCATCCATCGACAGGCTGAAGTGGATGCGATGATGAATCCGCTACCACCGACGGACTCGTTTTACGGTGCCGACGCCGCCGCGACCTCGATGACGGTTCCGGGGAACTTGTTGAAGAACATGGCGGAGAATCGTCTCATCGTATTGTTGAAGGATATTCTGGGCGAATCACTGCCTGTTATCGCTGCCGCAAGACGAACTTTCGCTGAGGCTTTCTTGACCGTAACTCGCGCCGCCACCCGCCGGGTATCTGCTTTCGACCACAGCGCTGTGTTCACGCTCTGCGATTTCTTGGAAGAGGCATTGGTAGCATACGACCAACTGGACGACATTGAAAACCCGAGCATCGCCGAGAGCATCGACTGGCCTTTCTGGCTCGACGTGTGCAGGAAAATGCTGGTCTCAGACAATGCCATGACCGAAGTCCGGCTCTTGTCCTTTATCTTCTCGACCTGGGAAGCGGTCACTGCGGATCCTCAAAGGAAGAAGATCCTGTGTTTGGATTGGCTACTTTCCGAAGAGACATTCGACACCTACTTCAACCACTGGTGCCCAATGGTACGCGGCTACTACATGCGCCTGCTCTGCTGGCGGATCTGTCGAGATTCAGGCAGCGCAAACGAAATTGACGCGTAAGTTGACAACTGTAACAGGAATCGATGCTAGGATACTAACATTCCCTAGCCAAATCTTCATTGCTGCTGCTGCCCGACTCAAGACCGTCTGGGCCCATTACCTCTACCTACGCAACGCCGCGGAGGCCACCGGAAGACTTCCTCCCTCTACGTCACCGTGCCTACCTACCCCTGGCAAGAAGTTCATGATCATCCGCACAGAAGTGAACATTCCGCAGCCTGGGTACTTCAATCAGCCCTTTGACTCATTCTCCAAGATTGTCAATGGTGAAGGAGTGGTGGCAACCGCGACGCCGCCCGAGACGAAGGAAGTTGTTGCCAAGGCGGACAACAGCAAGAAGCGCTGGTCTCTGCTTGGCAAAGTCTTGTCTCTGGGTGGTAATGGCTCCGACAGTGAGGACAGCAGCGAAGCATCACGTAAGGAAACGCCATCGTCGAAGCCGGCCACCCTTTCGAAGCGCCGCCAAGGAGGCCCGCCCCTGCCGCCTAAGATTTCTACTTCCGCCGCCTCCGCCGTCACTACGTCGTCGGACGGCAGCTCCCCGGGCGCCTCGCCCATATTCATGGAGCAAAAGTTTGTCTTCAAGTTCACGCTGACCTGGCAGCCCCCTGCTGTCACCCAGCCGCGCGACCGCATTCTCACCCGCCCACGTCTTCCCGCCCCGGCGCAGGCGTGGGTCAGTACCCGTACGAGGAGCGGCAGTACGCCCCCTCCGATGCCCGCAGGTCTACCAGACCCCACACGGCGCGTCTCCGGCTCCAAGAAGAAGGGACTCGTCGATGAAGCCAGGAACGCCAGCCCGCTGGCCTCTCCTACCCTCGAACGCAAGTCATCCGTGACCGCCGTGTCCTCGTCTTCGCTCGTCCGTAGGCTCAGCAACAAGTTCGACTTTGAAAACAACCCCAACGTGGAGCTGATGACATTTGATTTCGAAGGCGCAGAAAAGTCCTCTGCATCATCAATGTCGTCCTCTTCATCGACGGCATCATCGCCTGTCGAGAGCAAGACCGAAGACGAGCAGCAACAGCAACCGTTGTCTCCCCCGCCTCAGCTCCAGTCTCACGCCCAGCAGCAGCAGCAGCAGCAGCAGCAGCAGCAGAAGCAGCAGCAGCAGTTGAAGTCTGAAGGTCGCAGGAATGGACCCGAGCCTTTGACGCAGCCCCTCCGCCCGACGGGCATGTACACCAAGCGCGCCGTTTACACCGGCCGCGCATTGGCGGAGTGGACCCTCGTTGTTGCCGAGTGCAATGGCTTCGTCGACCGGAGACGGGACGAAGGCGTTCTCGGCCTCAGTGAGGTGGAGGTTCCGATGTTGACTGTCGAAGGTTTCCGGAAGATCGGTTAACGAGACCTTCCCTGCGGAGGCCAGTCTTGCATTCCTCAACGCATGATTGTATATGCGAAACTTGCACATTCCTTTTCGACGACAACGACAGTTACGACAGATTGAATACGAGTGCTGGGCCACTCCGCCCTACGTGACGCAATAGCACATCAAAAAGTACAGCGCCAGCGTTATCTTCAGCCGCCTGATGAAAATGGCGGTTCTTTATTCATTCACCGTTATCTGGAAACCCTCAGAATCGCTACAATTCGCATCGTCAGAGTCTGTTGCACGAGACGAACATTTCACAAAGCTCTCGGACGGCCCCATCCTTTATCTCCGTTCCGAGGCTCTCATTTACCCTTTCCCGCGCCGAGTAGCTCTATTATTCAACGCTCAGGTGGCTTTATGTTCTTCTTCATTGTCAGTATTGTTCGTTCAACCATCATCAAAGTAATGATAGTCTCTACTTTTTCGTCTTCCTGTGTGTTTTGGTTTTGGGGAACGGCGTTTGAGGGGGGGTTGGTAACAGCGGATCAACGATCCCTAAGGGTTCAAGTGCGTGTATGTGTGAGGGCTGAGTCGGGAAACATGACTGCAAACATTCTCTTTCTCCCAAGGCCTTTGGGAACTTTATCTTCGCTGTGTCGCAAACCTGGGAACACGGGACGGGGTCTTGTTTTGTTCGGATTGCATCACAAAAACATACAGACAGACGCACGAATATTGGTTACTTTATTCATTTTTGGGCGGGGGAATGATAGAGTCAGGCATTGAAGGATATATCCCAGGCTATTGAAGTTGAAATGAGAGACAACTTTCTGACCAAACTTGCACTGCTCATGATTCTTCATGCTTGACTATTGACGTACCTGCGCGAGAGACACCGGACGGTAATTCTTGGAGGTATAAGCGAAGGACAGTCCGGTGCAAGGGTGGGTTAACGAGTCTGCAGATGCAGGACACTCAGAGATACGAACAGCTCCGGCTGCCGTAGCAATGGTTGATGGATGCGATCTATGGCCGAGCTCCGTCCCTCGGGACCTGCTTCGACGTAGGTAAGAAAGCAGGCCTTCCAGGTCTACTGCGCAGAACGAGGCAGCCGAACAGAGCCTTGAAGGGCGGAGGATGGCCTCTCTGTCTACAGTCCCTCTTCTCCAACAATCCGTTCTCTGCATCGTGAGCTGCGGCGTTTACACTTTGGCGGCGTTGTCCAGCAGCCCTGATCGGCGCGGACGCCACGCGCAAGTATGCGGCGTGGTTGCCCATGGCAAACGGGACGAGCCGAGACATGATCTCGGGGCGGTAAACGTGTGCCAGCCCTCGCTGGCCGGCTATACCGTGACAGCCTGCGGAGGGTCGAGCTCGGCGCCGGCAGAAGGGGGTTAGTGGTGGGCTGCGGACGAAGAGACCGTCGCGGCTATCCCAGCCCCGACACCTTCGTCCCTCGCGACGACTCTGTACCATCTCCGGATCCCATAAGCCGTTCCAACACCGATGCTGGGGTCTGGTCTGGTCATCTACCCTTGCGTAGCTGCGATACTTGCAAGCAACGGTGTCCGATGCAAACATAATACCCGCCTGTGATCGAACAAGCCAGCGCTTATTCGGGGGGGTATGCCCTGGCAGTGCAGAGGTCTGGGCCGGGGGTGCGACGCAGTCGCAGTCCTGCAGCATCATATCATACGATATGGCCAGGGAGCAGGTGTCTTAATGCCCGAGGTTCTCAAGGAACTTATATAGCCTTGTCTGCTCGTGACTCCAAGGCCATAACGGCATGACATTGTCAAGGGTTGAGCAAAAGGAACAAGTGGCACAGGGTCCTGAAAGGCTGTCAAAGAGTCTCACATATTGTCGAGTGTAAGAAAAGGCGTTTCATTTCCACGAAAGACTCCTCGACAATGTAATAGTAAGATGAGAATATAAATCAAGAGCGCTGTAGAGCTGAACTTGCGAATATCTCTCCAGGCGAGCCTCCTACGACAGCCTGGCAGGGCGGTAAACGAACGCTAGACAGGAAGAGTGCTTAGGATAAATAGAATAAAGGTCAGGCCCTTCACGAAGTCAAGATATCATATCAGTTTATCCGTCCAGCCCGTTCTTCTTTCTCCACTCTAGGATGCGGACAAGAAGCTTCCCCTGACGAACCAACGCCTCAGGGCTCCAAGTACCCTCCTTCTTCGGATAAAACCCGTCGAAGCGAGGCTTGCCGTCATCAGCAACTTCTACAAAGGGCTGCTTGCTACGCATAAAAATGTAGGTGTCAGGACCACCGAGAAGCGCTGGCGAGTCAAGGGTGCCGACGCGGACAAACTTCATCAAAGGGCCAGCTCCATCGTAGTTGCTCCATACAGGTGTAAGACAGATGGAGCAGCGCGCAATGTGCTGGGGAATGCCTGAGTCTGTAGGAACGGGGAGAAGGACTGGTGAAGGGATCTCCGCGTCAAGCTTGTCGCCGGTCTCGCCGACAGAGACGCCCTTGGTCTCGTCGGTCTTGTGGCCTGCGACGAGTCTAGACCTCTTGGGAGTCCAATCATCACGGATGGACTCTGGAAAAGATGCCAACGGCTGGAGCGGTGAAGCGGATGGGGCACTCGGAAGGAGAGTCACCTCGTCCCCCTCAACAACGGCGTTGAGGGCAAAGGCGGTGCCGGTCTCACGCTGGCAGCAGGTGCAGTGGCAGCAATGGACGACCAGGGGCGGGACATTGAGGGAGTACCGGATGTTGCCGCAGGCGCAGCCGCCTTCGAGGGGGAAGACGAAATACGGGTCTTCGCCGGCTTGGCGAGACATTATTGTGTGATGCTCGATGTTGGGCTGTTGGTTTCTCGACGGTAGCGGCCCTTCTTGTGTGGTGCGTCGGTGGAGAGACCGGGTATGGTATGTCCCGGGTGATCTGCTCAACGAGTTCCAGATCCTGAAAGATCTGGCGTTTCGCAAGGTCTCGACAGTGACCTTTGTTGAAGATTCCTGAGGGTGGATTGCTGAGGGGGGGGGGGCGGTCTAGATCGTCAGAGTGTGTAAGTGGGATGTTTGCGGGAGGTTGGGGAAGGGAATGGGAGGGAGGGGCTTCTTCACCAGTGTAGAGGGGTTGTCTCGGAAGGACCCTGAGTTTGGGCGAAGTCGACCTGGATGTGAGGCTGCAATGATCAAGAATGAAGAAGAAGCAAGAACGAGGCGAAGAGATGAAGAAGAGAAGAGTAATGGAGGGCACAAGAGGAGGGGAAGCGACGGTCAAGGCTTGTCGACAAGGAGGTGAGGGAATTCGAGAACGCCCAGTCAGCGTCGAGATGATGGCCTGAATAGGCAATTTCCTTATCTTATCGCACGCAACGCGCCCTTTCCCCTCTTCCTCTGCGGTTTAGGCAGACAAAGCCGAGGGAATAGAACCAGCCTTGGCTGATTCATGGTGTTCGGTTGTAGTAATCATCGTTCTCCTGTCTGGCCATTATAATATGGTGGTTCGGCGTGGTAGCCTTGTAAGTAGCATGATTTGAAGAGCCCCGGACCCCCGGATCTCAGCACACTTGCTGTGGGTGTCTTCTGATCAGCCTTGTTTTACACCATCCGTAGCCCAGTCTAAGCCGCAAAGCGTAGAACGAATAGAACAGCGGGTTGGACACTGGTTCCTTGGCTTCGGGGTTTCGAGGCGTTATGAACAGGTCACTCATGACAGGTGTGGTGTTGTGAAGGAAGGGGTTGGGTGGTTGACTTAGACAGGCGACCCTTGGGGGCTTGACCTGATGCCTAGAGCGGCGTCACAGGGTCTGAATCGCGCTTACTTGGCAGTGGAAGATTGCATTCCAGTCGACGGCTGGTTCTCGTCGTTTGATGTCGGCGTGAATGTGCCAATTTTAGGCGCCGTTAGAGATGACGTTGTGATGTGGTTTTGCGTCATATGTCTGGCAGTGAAAGGTTTCTGGAAGCCGTTGAACCTGGATATAAACCGCCGAACCTCCAACCGGTCCTAGACTTCTCGAGACATAAATAGCGAAGTCTTCGGCAAGTCTAGGGGCAGTGTAGCAACAACAGCTGGGCTCATCAGTCCAGTCAAACTGTGCCACTCAAGCGTTCAGAAGGACAACGACAACAACGACATTCGAATCGACATGCAGCCCATTGCATACCTGGGAATGCTACTGCTCCTCACGGCACAAGTCCAGACCGCACCATCGTCGCTTCACTCTCATCTCCAACGCCACAGAGATCGCGCTGCCATACACGCTCACTTGAGCCATCGGCACCTTCAACTGGACAAGCGAGCCGAGACCGCCCCGATGAAGCTCTTGCGTGAGCCGGTGCCGGAAATCCATCGCCTGGTCACGGAAAAGCCTCCAGCAACTTTACCATACGAACAGCCAGGTTTGATGTCAAAGGAATACGAAGATGACCGCCCGAGAACCACCAGCACAGAGGCCGAGACATCCTTACAAAGAGAAACGGGAAAAACGACTGCTCTCGAGGAGTCGGAACCCAAAGTGATCAAGTTGTCCATGGTGCGCGGTCGCAATGCATTGAAGTCAGGCGCGGATAGCACCGACAGCCGGCATATCGACGCGGCGATGCGACTGCTACGTGCTCATGCAATCGTCAAGCATAACAGGTTTCAACGCGAGATGTGAATGAGATTAAATTGTATCTCGAGTCGTGGTAGATGTGAAATGGGTTGGACATATCAATGAGTTTCCTTCAGCCGTTGACCAAGCGGACGGTAAAGATTGAGAAGCGTCGGACAACAACCGCTGCGGGATCAGCGGGGGATGAGAGCGGGACGGTAGGGCTGGCGATATTTTTAGAATTCGGGAAATACCATAATTGTTCCAAACGGTTGATATGACCTGCAATCGCATTGTAGAGGCTCCTGTGTCGTTGGGAAACCCAAAAACCTGTTCATTGACGGAGAAAAGAATTGGACCCTGGCATGGCCATCGTCGGGTCTGCGTCAGGCCGTAGACAGAGTTCTCCGTTATTTAGGGAAAGCCGGGTGTCTGTTGGCGAAACTGTGTCAGCCGTCCGCTCGCATCCCTGTCGGCCTCGAGTGACGGGAACTCGCTCAAGGCTCCTGGCGACAATGTCTGTCTCGTCGACATTCCTTAGTCTGGAGCAACTATGGAAAAGCGGACGGTCTCACTGCGTCCCTTTCGTAGCAGCTGGAGCCGATTGTCTCGAATTCCCCCATTGTCTGTGTAGTGGAAACCTCTCGCGATGATTGAGCGTTCGGATTCACAGCATTTGGATCCGTAAGGCGAAGACGGTAGAGGTGACAAGTATTTTGTTTCGAATCGAGTCAAGCTGTCCCGTCTTGTTTCCATTGCGCACGGCGGCCAGGCCCACGGTGTATCGGGGTGAAGATCCCTCCGGGCCGTGCTTGCACTGTGATACCTTCTACCTTTTTGATGGTGCGTACTGTACAGCACGTGCCAGGGCCCACTGATTGGTGCACGAAGCCGGAACTCCACTCCAGCTGCCCGCCGATGGTGATGTGCAGATACGGGGTCGAGGTACTTTAATCTGGCACGGCCAAGGGGAATTCCTGCCGCCTGCTCTTTTGAGGGAGGGTACGGAGTACAGCTTGCTGTGCGTGCCTCCCGTTCCCTCCCCCTTTGACTTGGCACCTCAGAGCTGAATATTTCCGCTCAGTGCCCGCGGAGCGAATGCAAGAGGTATCATCGACCAGCCGTCTGGCCCCCAAAGAAGCTACTCACCGCGTACACTGTACTTTGCTTCCCTTGCCAGTCCAAAGTGCACTTGCCAGCAGCGCAGCACCAAGCGGTCAGTCACGGGAGCCAAATTGTCGATCCCACTCCCAGCTCATCAGCCCTCCAGCACCACCTCCACATCCCCTTCTGTCCCCTTTCGATATTTCCTCGACTTGACGATAGCGCCCGCCGACCACGACGAACACACCACTTTCTCTACAAACCCGGTACCCGCGGTCTCAACTCTTACGTTCGCGACACCGACGAAATTCGACCTGCCTGCCTTACGACATTATTGCCCATAAACCGAAACGTTCAAAGCACCCGATTGCTGGGAAGCTCCGAAACGCTTGGGCTTCGCATTCCCACGGCATACCCAGCCCGCAGGAGGAAGCATTGTGTCGAAAGCGAACCCTTGTTTTCATTTTGGTCGTCGACAGCTTGCTACTGTAGCATCTACCAAAAAAACTTTCGCATACGTCGCATCACCGCGCCTCGTTGCTTGCCAGCTAGCAATTCGCAGCAATTCCGACTTTCCCTGACTGGCGAACTCCCGATCGCCGAGCTCTTGATCCCCATACCCGCGTCCCTTCCATACGCCCTTGCTTCTGCACACAATCACCGGACCGCCTCGCTTGCAAACAGTACGAGATGCCTTCACAGAGGCAATTGCGCACTCTCTTGGTGGGCGTGCTGATCGGCGTTGTCTTTGTCCTCTTCTACACGTCTTCGCTACGTGCGAATGAAGTCAAGGACGAGCGGACGATCCAGGACTTTTACCACAAGACCGTCAATGGTCTAAAACACAAACAGCCTCCAGATCAGGCGGTGTTGGACCAGAACAGGCCCAAGGCAGCTGGCCACGTGCCAGTTGACAAGGACGCCGACGGCGATGTGGACGCTGATGATGAGAAACTGGCCAAGGATATGGCAGGGCGATTGAAGGCCGCCGAGGACAAGGCCAAGGAGCTGGCGAACAAGAAGTCGCCATTGAAGCCTGATGCGCCAAGCGAAGTTGTCGGCAAGGGCAATTCAGCCGCTGGACAGGACAAGAAGAAGGAAAAGACGGGCGCCGACAAGGAGGTCGCAGAGGACAGCGCGGGCGAGAAGAAGAAGTCCGAGAGTGACGAGGAGCACGCTGTCGAGGTCGAATTGAACTCCATCCTGAAGAAGTCGCCAGGTGAGTCTGGCTTATAGCCCCCTACAGTATGCCGTACTGACCCTGCATAGTGATCATCTTCTCCAAGTCCTACTGCCCATACTCGAAGAAGGCCAAGGCGTTGCTGCTCGAAAAGTACTCGATCGAGCCTGCGCCGTTCGTCGTCGAACTCGACCAACATCCTCTGGGTCCTCAGTTGCAAGCCTTCCTTGGCGAAAAGACTGGCCGGAAGACCGTCCCCAACATCTTGGTCAATAGCGTGAGCATTGGTGGAGGCGACGACATTGCCGAGCTGGACGAGCAGAGGAAGTTGGTTGCTAGAATCATTGATCTTGGCCAGAAGAAGGTGGAAATGAAGGAGCGCTCTGCCAACAGCCGGAAGAACAACTAGGTCATTTGAGCCTTCTCTCATCGTCGTTTCTATATCTGTTGACTTTTTGGACGGGCAACTTTGCTTCGGAGTAGGCACCAAGGTACGGCGGGAATTCGAACTGGCGGTGGATTCCCCATTGAAAGACATTGCATATTCGGCGTTTGGGACCAAATCGACTGGCGCGTTCCCTGTGGTGGGAAGTTTGGGATGCGACACAGGCTCTCTCTGGGGGCTGAAAAGCCCGAAGATCGCACCATGAGACGGCTGCGCAAGTCCTGTAATGCGGAGGGACGTGTACGATTACCTTACCTAGTCTGCTCGGAGATATCATGGCCATGCCATCGAGCTGGTCGCTGCTTCATCATTGTATCGCTTCATATACACTTGGTTCACATACGACTCATTGCGATCACCATTCCACATGCCACGGCCTCGGCGTGGCACTTGGAGACGCGGATTTGCACGTTTCCTGTGTGGCGCGACGCCCCATCTGATCGAGAGCTTGATCTCGAACCGGCGATATATGAGAAGACAGAGTCAAGTCCTGACAGAAACCAAATGGAAAGCGACGACAGTCATACACCTTGATGGACCGTGATGGATGTTCAAAGACAGGAATTGGAAGGAGGGCTTGTTAATGGTTGCCCTTTCCAGGATTAGTGGTTCTACCTGGCAGGTATGATGAGTGGCAGAACGTGGGTTGAGTCGCGGGGTTGAGCTGCGACTCGCCATGCTGCCTCCTCCCCTCTCCCCCGCTCCTGCTCAACTGTCACGATGCGATTCCGCCTTCTCACTCTAAACAGCTGCGACACCATTATCCATAATGGATCCATGACTCAAATGCCGCACGAATTACAGCTGCTTCGGTGATCTGTGACACCATTTTTTAATTCTGGACAATTCTGGGGCGGAGTGCAGCAGCTTCGTCGCCAGTTGAGAACCCGGATGGTCGGTCGCAACATCATTCAAAGGCAACCGGGTCCGCACCGCGCTTGCATCACTCTCACTCTACGGTTCAGTCTTCTTTCCATTCTTCCGTCTCAAGTCTTTGGGGATCTCACGCGGCTCACCTGGTCACTTGCAGTAAATCAGTACTGTCGGACGGCGCTTTACAGTTCATCCCAAATCCCTAGCGAAGGAAGTTATTCAGGGGCCTCGTCACCGCAGCACTTACACCCACCCGCCTGCCTACCTATCTCCGCCAAGGGGCACATAACCACAAATCACAAGGAGATATCCAATTCACAGCATATGCATCATCTCAAATTTTACAGCTAGTATCCTATCTCTTGCCGCTTCAATTCTGGTGTTCTATTCCTCGAACATCCCGGTTACGTATCGTTCCTGGACGAGAAGAGATCCAACAAGAGCGGCATACAGCCTCATGCCGCCTACCCATACTGTCACATACACATACACATACACACACACACACACACACACACAAACACACACATCTTGAAAAGATAAATCAACCCGGCAGTCAGCTCGGCACCAACTTCCTGCTGGTTCACGTACCTGGGGCTCCCGTTAGACCTACCCGAACAGACTGAATCGACTTCTCGACAACCTCTCTCAGCCTATCACCTCTGATTCTCTAAATTTTTGGATACAATGTCACTTTTACCTGGACATCTACTTCTCCTTGTCGCAGAGCATGCGGACTTCGCAGGGGTTCAAGCTCTCCGGGCTACTTGCAAGCACAACCGCGCTCTCCTGGATCGCTACGAGCGCGCGGTAACCAGGCTCAACGCCGCCCGCTACCCCTGCGCGCCTTGTAACCACATCCTCGCTTCCGACACACGCGAGCGAGAAGTACTCCCCCAAGACACGTTTGAGATCATCCGGGAACTGGAGACTCGGCAACGCAACATTGAAGAGATGGTCCATGGCGCATACCTCGCGTTCTGGGAAGAGTACGACCTCCAAGACGCATCGAAAGCAGACATCATCCGCGCGAATCTTGAGCGCGCCTTGTGGCAGTGCTCAACAATCGCCGATTTAGAAACACACTCGATCCGGTACAGAGATGACGTCGTCCCTCGGCGCGACCCCTGTGTCAAGTCTTTGATCAACCAAGACGTCATATTGCGCGATGCGCCGCCGCCGGACGGCTGGCACCTGGCCCTCAAGGAGGTTCACGAGTCCAACCGCCAGGACGTGCGGTTCCGTCAGATCGCCCACATCCGCGACCTTCCCGCCCAAGAGCTGGCGGGCATAGTAGTCCTCGCCCACCTGACAAGTCAAGGGTACATGCGGTACAGAGCACCAAGAAGTGGGGTCTCGAGGCCAGAGATTGTCGAAATGGGCGTCTGTATGGCGGAGAACACCATCCGCCACGGCGTGTTCTTCCTCCACTCCAAAGTGCGCGGAGACGAGGACGCCAACCACCACGCCAAGCTGCTGCTCGACGACACGTACGACGAGATGCGGCGTTGGGAGGCCGGCGACCCGAGTGTGCTGCCGGGCTTGACGATGAATGTCGCGTCGACGCTGTGCGAGAAGGTTGGGTGCGAGCATCGGGATATGCTGAACGCTGCATGTACGCTGCTGAGGGGAGACATCTGGCGGCCGGCGGACGGCGAGAAGGAAGAGGCCGAGCCGGAGGCGGAGCGGGAGAAGCCAAATGGCGAGGTTGCGCAGGACGTCTCGGGAGAGGCCGAGGAGCACGCTGCGTGAGAGTGTACTAGGTAGACCGCTCAGGAAATTAATGCATTATGATATGATATGACCCTACACAACGTAACTGCCGCCATTGCGGTCTGCATCTGCGTGTCCTCCATGTCCTCGGTGTTCTCCATCTTCATCACTGCCACACCTGCAAGCGGGATCAGGCGGAAGAGGCGACGGCACAAGAACCCGGAACCGCCGCAGCGGTTGTCAGAGCAGAAGCACCGGACGGCCACATCCTGTGGTTAAAGGAAACGTCAAGCCCGAGAGAACCCATGCAGCGCGCTTGCCCTACCGCCCTGTCCCTCCCTTAACTTTGAGTCGATGAAGAAAGAACCTACCGGCTGGGCGGGTTTCCGGCGAGTTGGATACACGAACTTTCCGAGACAACTTCGTTGGGCTTTCCGTTCGACTACAAGGTCTGGGCCGGGCAAGCGGTGTATGTCCGGTAGATACTGAGCGGCGGACCTACGGCGAGACGAGCGGACCCTGGAAGGCACGCAAGGGGAGGCTTGCGTTCTGACCACGAGAACAAGTTCGGACTCATCTGGGAGAGCATGCACAATCGCCAATGATTCGTTGGTGAGCCTACTGGATACAAGTAGGCTTGGTGACTACCGTCTCATGTGCCAGGCTGCCCCGCTCCTCTGACCGGGAAGTCGAAGTTATTCGGGGGTTAGTTAGCAAGGCAGAAGCTGCTGCAGCCTGAGAACGCATCACGCAACGAGGAGCATGATGGAAGCCTGGCTCGATGACCCCCCCGCGAAGGAGGCACGGGTTTCAGCGAGCCTAGTGCTTTGTGCTTGTCACGTCCGGAGCCAAGTCGGAAGGGGATCGCCGAGAGATGGGATCGGTTGGCGTTGTCTTGGTATGGAGATAGGCATCAAGATTAAGGCGTGGCGTGGGTTAGGGAACTCGGAGTCGCGTAGACGACGGCGTCGCGAGAGAGCCGCGTGAGAGGTGGACGTCTAGTGGGTTAAAAGCCGAAAAGAGCCACCACGGTGGGTATGTTTGGGATGACGAATGCGTCCGCGTAAGGATTCAACGGAGATCAGGGGACTTAGGACTTGGGGCCTTTCGTTCGTATATCTCGAGCCTTTGGACAAGGAAAGTTTTTCGCTTGGCAAGATCATGACAGGAAATCCGGAATACAGGGCTTGGGCAGCCTGTCGGAAGATTTTGCCGGATGGACGGCATGGCTGCGTCGTGGTCGTCGCATCCAGTCTGCGAAAAAACAACATGCTGACGAGCCCATTCAGAGTCATCTCATGGACCGTCGACCCTTTGCAGGTTAGCGCTGACGGGCTCATCGTCGTCACGGGCTCCACGGTGATCGTTCCTGGCTTGCCGAGTACCTCTACTACCCCTGCCGTGGCCCAGGACTCTGTAAAACGTGCAGCACCACGCAAGGCATCTTTCGTCAGCAGGTGACTCAGGCTAATCCACCGGTTGCTGGTTCTCTGACCGTCCCCACCTGCCGCGTTGTGAAGTCCTCGATCCCATGCTAAAGTTGTTGGTTTGGGTGTCACTGAACGCTTGCAAGCAGGGAAGCTTATTTTCGAGCCCTGTTCCGTAGTAACGGTGTTGGGGGGGGCCGAAAGCCGCCGAGCAGGTCCCTAGCGTTCGAGGTGCGTCACTGAATCCCCGGTGGGATGGAGATCTCATTTCGAACTGGGATCCGTGGCTAGAACGTCGCAAGGCCATTGCGTGGGCGTCAACGTTGATCTTGGTCGGTATGACTCTGTGCAATGATCCATTTGCAAATCCATGTTCAACGGGGCCTGCCTTGTTCGAGATTTTTGCGAAAGGCACGGTCACATTGCGAATGAACGGCAAACGGCGGGCGGGAAAGCCGGGCGGACGGCTGATGGACGGTTGCCAGCATGGTGTGCCCCCGGGGGTCGGGGGCTGAGTTTCGGCTTTGCCAAGATGCCAATCGTGGCGTTGCGATAGTCGAGGGAGAGGAAAAGAAACTTCGAGTCCGGCGTTCTCGACGATGAACGGGATGGATAAAAAACTAGCAAACGCCGCCCTGCAGCCTTGCCGGCAGAAGGGGGGAGAGGGGCACGCGCCTGATCCATGCGTGGAACAAGGCGATGCAGGCGATGCAGACGATGCAGGGTGGCTTTCGTCAGGGGTCGAACCTTGACCAGTGACTCATGGCCGAAAGATATCGAAAAGAAAGAAGAGAATGCATCAACACGCTACTAGCGTGAACCAGCGTCAATCCCGTCACTCACTACCATCAGGCAGAGAATGGTGGAAGTCTGAAGAGGATAAGCTCAAGCTCAGAAGCTTTCGCAAGCCGAGTCGCTCGCTTAGCACCAACATCCTGGGCTTGGGAAGCTGCCCTCCGCAATGATGCGGGAGCAAACCCCCTTGTATCGAATCCGGCGGTCTGGTTGGACCGTCAGTAGGAGGGCGGGGAGGGGGTTCTCTGCCTGTGATGGAATCGGGAAAGGGAGGAGGACGTGGATGTGGTGCGTGTGCGAGTGTCGACATGGGATGGGATGGCAGAGGGACTGGGCGGGAAGGGACATGCTTGTTTTGCGCCCGTTTTGCAGAAAGCGCGCCGTCGATTTGGCGGGAAAGCCATACGAGGGGATACATACAGGATACAGTGACATTGCCTACCATGGCGTTGGAGGCGGTGCATCGCTCCTTGGACATATAAAGAGGACTTGGGGACGCCAGATGATAGCAGTTGCTTTTCTTGGCCTGCGTCAGCAATCAATCAACTTTTCAACAATCACCCATCAATCCAGTTACAACATCTACAAAAAGGCACTCATCACCACTTCTGCCACCGACGGTCAACCGCAAGTCAGACCACATCACCACCACGGCTAAAATAACCCTTTTGAAAACAACCCACCATACCCAGCAACATCAGAACCGTCAACATGGGTAGAGACTCATACGCACCTTCCACCTTCTCCGAGACCTCGACCGTCTGCTCTTTTGGAAAAGAGTCGTTCGAAAAGGAGCCATCGGCAGAGTTCGTGTCGATATCACCCGCCGCAGCACCGAAAGAACGCCGCTCCATGAGACAGAGAGTCAAGAGGGCGCTCCGCGACATCGGGCACCCGCCTACCTACCGCTACGACCTCGAGCACGGCATCGAGACCCAGAGGACGGTGCCCGTCGGACCCATGGGCTGCAACGTCCTCAACCAGCCGTCGCGCATGTAGAACTTGCGGAGGAGACATTTCAGCAACCAAAATCACGAATCTTTTTTTTTATGGAAGCCAACGAGCAATACCAAATGGCGCGGCGTTTTTGACGGAGTGGGGACCAAGGATTCCTACGGGGACCTTGATGGATCATTTTTCAATGGGGTTTTAATTTCACAAGACCTTCGGAAAGGAAAAGAACAGTGTAAATCAAGGGACCTGTTTCTTTTTTTTAACCGCGCGGTTTCACAGAGCGAAAGGCGTCGGCATAGACGGGCCTTGGGGATTTGGGAGTCTGTCATGAGGCGAGAAGCTGCAGATCCAGTGGAGAGGAGCCTTTGTCTTGTCGCCTGAAAAGGGGACGCAAACGGCTCGCCAGGCTGGTGTCCTTGGGGAAAGAGGATGATGATGGACGCCGCATGCTGCAGCCAATGTCTTGCGGGCTGTCACACTCCCAGGATTGGGTCGGCACTGCGCTCATTGATAGGAAGTCTATGCTCATCCCAGAGGTGATCAAATTGACGCCAATTCTAGACAAGACAGACGGCCCGTAGTAGTAGTAGAATACCACAGTTATCCGTTGACTTGCTCAACCAGCCTTCGGCGTGCTTTGTGTGACTTTAGACCTATACCCGGCTGCGACATAGGTCACGGTGTGTCTACAGCGCAATTTAGTTCTACACCACCGAACTCGACAGATGGTTATCCCTTTTCGAAAACCGTGCAATAGCTTTGGATGTAAGACTGGGCAATGCCCTGTCACGTTCGTCAAAACAGGCAAGAGAACTTGGCCGGGACCCGTATTTGCCGAGTGCTCGCCGGACACCGACTTCGGTGGGGCTACCGGACATTGGGCTGCCGCCGAAGCATCAGTTACGGCCCCCCGTCAAGAAGCAGTTTTTTCCCGCGAAGACGCCCGAGTAGTCCCATATACTGGCTTGATATATCTCGTCTCAATTTAATCGGAAAGGGGCGTTCGAGACATTAAGGTAGACTGACGGCACTGAACGCACCACTCCGACCTCGTATGGGCACCAGCTTCGCAGGTGAGCCGGGATCAATAGGCCCAGTGGTTTTCAGGGCACAAATATGTCCTTTGGCGATGGAAATCTGGTCATACGATGTACAGGGTATTGTATCCGTTTATTCATTCTTTCATTTAGTAAGGGCGCCCCCAAAAAAACCAACAAGCCGGGCGACCAAACCAGCATCATCTTCGCCAACATGGCCAATTGCCCGCTTACGGGAGCACCAGCGAGCACGAGCTTTCCAGGTGGCCATGAAATGACGTAACATGTATCGATTGGTAGCTCTCTTCGCAGCAGCTCAATGGTCCGAATAAAAAGGGCTGAAACAACTTTTCCTCAAGGGTCCTCGTGTCTGATCGGCGCAGAGACGGCGGGGGGAGAAATCAGACGAGTGTGGACAGGAATATTACCGGTGGTGCAGATGTTGACCCCACACGCAACGCCATTTATCCGGCTTAGAAATCACGACATGGACGCCCTCGGCGCCGAACGATTCGCGGGACAGATTATTCAGCGAAACAGGTCCGTGGCACGTCTTGATGCCGTTTGAACTTGTCTGGTTCGACGATCGTTGGAAGTTGTAAGTCGGGAGTCGGGAGTCGGTCGCAGACCAGATACAAAATGGGCTGGGCGCTCCCGTCGTCGGGGTGCCGATGCCATACCAATACCCAACTGCGTAGTGCACCACCTCTCGCCCGCTGCTTCTCGTGATATCTTACATGCGCACCCTGTCTGTTTTCATCATCTGCAAGCACGCTCCCAGCCCACAATCATGGTCGCCATCCCGAAGACCCACAAGGCAGTCGCGACGCCCGCCAAGCGCGCGCCCCTCGTCCTCCTCGACCGTGAGACCCGGCTCCCCGGCTCGGGCGAGGTCCTCATCCAGAACCAGTGGACGGCCTCAAGCCCGCTGGACCTCCACCGCGCCGACGGCGGCCTCCTCTGCAACCACCCAGAGGTCATGGGCGGCGGCGCCGCCGGCGTCGTCGTCGCCGTCGGGCCGGGCGTGGAGCGCCTCAAGCCAGGCGACGCGATCTTCACGTTTGCATTCCACGGCTTCGACGAGCGCGCGCACCAGGACTTCGCCACGGTGCCGGAGTACCTGGTCTCCAAGCTGCCGGGCAACGTCACGCCTCAGGAGGCCGCGACGGTGCCCACGAACTTGATCACGGTGTTCCACGCCGCGACGACGGACCTGGGGCTGGAGCTGCCGTGGCCGAGGCCGTCTGGCTGGGAGCCGAGGCAGAGGGACGAGGCGGTGCTCGTCTGGGGCGCTGCGAGCAGCGTGGGCGCGTATGCGGTGCAGGTGCTGCGGCATTGGGGGTACCGGAACGTGCTGGCCGTGGCGAGCGACAAGCACCACGCCCATCTGCGGGAGATTGGCGCCAGAGAGGCGTTCAGCTACCGGGATGCGGACGTCGTGGAGAAGATCCTGGCGTTCGTCGGCGAGGAGGGCGTGCCGTTTGTGCTGGACTGTATCGGGTCCGTCGAGGGCACGCTGAGGCCGTTGACAAGGATTGCGCGGAAGGGGACAAAGGTCGCAGTCATGCTGCCGGTCATCGTCCGGGACGCGACGGAGGATGTCGAACCCGAGTATGAGATGGACGTGGAGCGGGTCCTCGTTGGGGAGTGGGCTGAAGGCGTTGAGCTTCGGGGGGTGCGGACGCACTTCTACCTGGCGGTAAGTTCGTCCCGGTCGCGGCCGAGCGGGAGGAAAATAAAGGGAAGCTGACTCGACGACAGAACCAGTTCTTCAAGGACAAGATGCAGAGGGAGATCGTGCCGACGCTCCTGGAGCAAGGCATCATCAAGCCGAACCGGCAGAAGATCGTCCAAGGCGCCACGATGCTGGAGCGTGCGCAAAAGGCGATTGAGTTGTTGAGGAAGAGGGACCCCAGCGGCGAGCGTCTCGTGTGGAGGGTTTCGGACCTGGAGCTGTAGGGTCAAGGTCCGTCGGTATCGCCAAAACGTCCCGTGATCGGGCAACTCGGCCAACATGGATATCCAAACACGATGAATAAATGAGGTCTTGAAATGCTTTTGACTCTGTTCCTGCTTTTGTAATCTGCCGACCATCTGCTGAAAGAAGCTCAAAACTCCGACCGTGGGGATGCCTCCTGACCAAAAACAAGAACGCCGATGAGTGGTCCCCCGCTGCGTCTCCTCCCACTCGGATATGTATATCAAAGTCCACCGCGCATTCAGACACCACCGAACCGTCACCAAAAGAAACTACCGCCGCATCTACTCCTTGCGTCCCTTCTTGGGCTTCTCCTCCGCGTCACCCTTCTCTGCCTCGTCCTCGCTCGCGACGTCCCTGCTGCGCTTCAGACCCTTCATCTTGCGCGTCTGCAGCTCGCCCAGGTCCTGGCGACCGACGTGCACGCGACCCATCTTGTCGCCCATGCCGTCCGTCGTGATGTTCTTCTTGGTGCGCTCCTCGGTGCCGCGCGGCTTCTTCATGGCCTCCTTGAGCATGGCCTCGTCGGGCTCGCGCATGCGGCCGACGCGGAAGTCCATCCGCGGGCCGATCTCGTTAACCTCGACGCGGGGTACCTTGGAGCCGCTGCGCTTGGTGCTGATGGTGTAGGCGCGGAGGCGGATGGCGGGCTTGGCGCCGGCGACGTCGCCCTCGCCGGCGGCCGTGGGCTCGTCGGCGGTGATGGAGACGATCCACTGGAGGCCCTCGACGTCGACCTTGTCCGTCTGCTCGCCGCGGAAGAAGTCGGTGAAGAAGCTGCGGGCGTGGGTGTACTCGTTGGCGATGGGGCTGTCCCATGCGGTGCCGGCGAAGACGAGCATGGGCTTGAGGCCGATGGGCACCTTCTTGCCCTTGAACTGGGCCAGGGTGCGGAAGGACTCGGGGTCGAGGTAGAGCTCGAGCATGTCGAGGACCTTGTGGCCAAAGGTGCGGATGAAGGTGAGGGCGTGAGGGCGCTTCTTGGAGGTGTGGCCGAAGACGATGATGGAGGCGTCGTTCTTTTCCGAGAAGAACTCGAGAGAGTCGGTGTTGTCGAAGGGGTGGACGTCGTTCTTCTTCACGAAGCGCTTGGCCAGGGGCTGGCGCATCTGGTAGAGCTCGTTGAGGGCATCTTGCGTCACTTGCGAGCACGAGGTGCCGCGGAGGAAGAGGGCCGTCTTGGGGTTTTCTCTGTGTGCGGTGCGCAGTTAGCTTGCGATTGTCCCCGGAAGGGAAGTCAAGTCGTGAGGGCGTCGGAAGAGGACGTACTGGGCCTTGGGCTCGCGCTTCTCGAGGGCACGCTTGGAGCGCGCATTACGGGGTTTTCTGTCAGATGAAGGTCAGCATACTTCTACGAATTGCGGGTCGTCCGGTGGGCGCGGCTCACATTTGACGAAGCATTGTGCCGGTGGTCGATTTGTCTGTCGTCCGTCGGGTTTGATGTGGAAGGCTGGGTTGCGAACTGAATTGCGTCTGGAGTTGAGAGGTCCCCTTCAAAAAAATTGCTTATCGTTATCGGAGCGGCAAGTCGAGTCTTATCACTGCCCCGCGACGCATCGAACTTGTTGACGTCTGGTGCCGTCTGGTGACGGAGCTTGTCAAGTGGATCATCACATCCTTGCTTCGTCTTCCTCAGTTCTCCAACGTCTTCCTATTGTCGGTCATGGCTTCGTATAGAAGCATCTCCGAAATGATTGGTTCACTCTGGGTACAACATGAAAAAGCCAGTTAACACATTCTCTTAAACTGCTCAATAGTTCGTGAGTACTAAAACAGATAAAAACCTCTGACTGATACGATCGACATGCTGTCCTGGCTTCTGAGTGGAAAGCGAAGCTGCTTCCGCAATTTGCACCTGAGGTGAACTTTCATCCAGACGTTGCAAGAGATGTATCTACTTGATCCAGAACGTTTCTGTTTTTTTATGTATGACGACCTTGTGTTTTCCTCGCCCGCCAAATGGCTTGTCAAAATTTGAGAACTGTGCGATTACAACGAACCTCCTCTTCGCCTCTTTCCGAGTTATTATGGCCTTTCAATGCTTCTCGCGGTTGTGTACGTAAGGCGACGGCTTCCTAGGGACGAGATGCCATCATGCTAGACATGAAAGGCGCTGAGTATGCTTTCCAAGCCAAACTGTCAAACGAGAGACGATCAAAGATTGGTGTCATGTCACAAGTGCAGCATATAGAACCCGACCGATGGACCATGGAGCACAGATTCAACTGATACCGAGAACCTCCTCAAAGAGAATCTTGTCACGTTATCAAAATCAGTCCACGGAAGGACCGAAGGGGGATGTTCAATATCTAGTTCATCAGCTCATAGAGTTGACTAACAGCACCAACGCCCTCCCTTGAGTATAGCGCCAGGAAATGCATCGGGTTCCAGGTCGAACAGCCCAAGCCAGTGGGCCTGTGCGGATCTCGGCACGATACTACTGCCCTGATTCTTCCCGCCATCGACGCTGGCGAGAGCCTTTATCTTGGCAAGTTTGTAGTCGCGGCCGTTTTTGACGTCCTCATTTGCTGCAGCACCAGTGATCAGCACAAGTGCCGCATAAGTCACCTTTTGCTGTCTGTCTTCACTTGGTATGCGAATAAGAGCCTGAGAGAAAGTGACAGAAAGAATATTAAATACCAGAGAGATCGGGATGGCAAGGAAGGCACCGGAAGTAAATCACAAGCCAGATGGGAAGCTGTGGAGTTTTTGGTGGTCTTCTAAGATACAAGCACTTGAGGCTTCCTCTTGGTCGTGTGTCTGCTACTGCGTTAATGCACTATTGATCTCGCTATCAAGATATTTTATGAACCCCGCCTCGAAGAGTAAGAGGCGGTTCATCCGGTCCATGCTACAGACTCCGCCGTTAAGTCGTCGGCCTAATGTCAGGATGTGTGCAAGCTGATGGCAAAGCAGGGAGCAGCCGACGCTATACTATATCCTGGATCAGAAAGGCACTGCTAGAGGGCATCGAGCAACTTCTGCGCAGTATATCTTTGGTGGGTGCTATTTTTACAAGTCACTCGATGTGGGCAAACTCTTCGAAGTCTTACCAGCTTAGCCAGGCTCAAATGTCTCATCGAGAGACCACGTTATGTTGGCTTCCTCCTCTGATAACTCATCAAGCCCGCATGAAAAGGGTTCACGGTCGTCTGTTTCAGGACTGCAAATAATCCCAAGAAGTTCGTCAATCGCCGAGGCCCAGGGGCGGCTGGTGTCACTGACTAGACTTTGTCTCTACAAAGAATGATTGTCGCAAAATGTGTTGCCCAAAAATCGGCGCGAAGGGCGAACCCTTTCCAAAGGTCCACTGACACCGACTGTTGACCAAGAAGCCAAATATTTTGCTAGCCTGTCTGATCTCAGACGTAGAGTAGCTGAACAAAAGTGGTTATCATGCTGTGCCTGGAATCACCTCGTTCCTAATTCATTTCTCACTTGTGCGGAGGAAAACATGATTAGGCCAACAGAGATCTCACGATGGACGAAAGCCAAACATTAGTTGAACTCAGCATTCCAAGGTAAGACAATAATAATGCATGGCAACGAAAGGCGAGAAAGTCAAAGCCGAATAGGGAAAAGACAATGTCTGCCCAGCTTCCTGAAAGTATTGAAGGTCTCCGGTCCTCATCCCAATATTCCCCGGTGAGAGCACGCAGTTGCTTCATTTACGTTGGAAGACATGGTAAAAAAATATATAAGAAGAGATAATTATTATTCGCGGCCAACGCTCTGAAGAGCATCTGACGGGCGAGAGATAACAAGAAGGTGGAATTCGGCGTCATGTTGACTCCACGGACACGGAGCAAACGGCGAAGTGGGGCCAAGCCCGGAAGTCGGATCGGTCCACTGGAAATCAGGGCCAAGACCACCTGGAATAGGTACGAAGACGAGCCCATCTCTCGGCGGTCCATCAACACCGACTTATGTTAACCCTGACAATATTACATATGGCAATATTCAACAACGAGAACCCCGCGTTGTCTCCTTTCGGTCATTTTCAGCAGTGCGTTTCATTGATGGCTTTCCCCCCACATACAGGTCATCCATGCTCAACGTTCAGAGCTTATCCTGACAGGCTCAAGTGAGCTCCCCGGCTGTGGATCACCCTCCAGAGCACGCGGTTTGCTCCTGAAGGATCTGGTCCCATGTCCAGTTCGCCTAAAACGGTTTCTTGCCGTCTTGCCCCCAACGCTTTTCCCTATAAATTAAGCCGGTATCTTCGCTACTCAGCTGACCGACCAGCTTCGATTGAAATTCAAAAGTCTCAATCATGGGCTTTGTACTCCAGACCAGCATTATTTTCGTCGTCATCCTCGGCGTAGCTTTGCAGCTCGTGCTCAAGGACCCCATCTGGCTGGGCTTTGGCATCGGCAAGACATTCCAGCCACTGTCCGACTTCCCCTACTCATGTCGCCGCATCGAGGACCCCCGGCTGCAAGCATGCGAGGACATGTGGTTGTCTGAGGCCACGCGCCAGCTCTTCCTGGCCTGCTCCGATCCTCTGGCCCGCCAACAGTGGATGCCCAAGTATGTCGTCCGTTGAACCCCTCCACCCGCGCTCCGGACCGGCGCCGGAGACTGACGCCCGCTTGCTAGTGCCCACAATCTCAACGCTTCCGGCCGCTCTACCCGGGATGCCGTCGTTGCCATGGACATTGATAGCCCAAAGGGCAATGCGTTCGAGTACCGCACCCTCTCTACTCTCGGGTTTTCTGGCACAGCCGGAGACGGTCTGCTCCAGCTCGTGGGATTGACGGGAATTGATTCCCCTGAAAGTAATAAGGTCGAGCTTTTCCTGGTAAACAACCGCCCTTCTGTTGACCCCGTCACCGGCGGACTCCTCGACCAGTCGAGCGTGGGCGCCAACTCCACGATTGAAGTGTTCGAGACTGGTCCTCAAGCAATGGGGATGAAGCACATCCGCACTTTTGCTGATGCCAACGTTTCGACCCCTAACAACATTGCTGCTCTGTCTAGTGGAGCCTTTTACTTTACGAACGACCATGGCGACAACAAAGTTGGCTTGGTGAGAATATCTGCATCGGCAAGCAGATCGACCTTAACCTAATTGACTTATCACAGAAATCCCTTATCGGTCCCTTGCTAGGCCAGGGCGACGTATCATTCTGTTCCGCCTCGTCGGGATGCAAGCGCGTCTCCGAGCGCCACCGAATGCCCAACGGTCTCGTACGCGGCCGTGACGGCCTCATCTACGTCCCGAGCGCCATGGCAGGAGGCGTGCAGGTGTACAAAGTCCTGCCCGAAGACAACGGGCTGAAGAAGGTAGCCGGCATCCCGGTGCCGTATGCCATCGACAACCTGTCTGTGGACGGCAAGGGCGACATCTACGCGGCCGTGTTCCCGCGGGGCATCGAAATCCTGAAGGCGTCCAAGGACCCGCTGAACGTGAGGCCCAAGAGCGCCGCTGTGCGCATCCGCAAGGAGGATGAGGGCGTCTATGTGTGGGAGAAGGTCATCGAGGATGGGGCGGGAGAGCTTTTGCCTGGGTCTACTGTGGTGGTGCACGACGCGAGGACGGGGAGGCTATTCTTCGGTGGTGAGTATGCTTTTGTCTTGCTTAATGATGGTTTGCTGACTGTCCTAGGTGTGGTATCTCCATTCATCGCAGTTTGCGAGCCAAAGAATTGAGGCTAGTTTGCATGGTCTCAATCATGACATGATGGCCAGTGGTTCGCCATCATGATAGGAGGCGAAGTTGTAACTCAAACCGACCCAATCGGGGAGGAGTTGGTTTGCGCAGCGATCTGGAAAACGACATGTTGCCCGTGAGACTTTGTTTGCGGGCAAATGATTGCCAACGGCCGATGTACAGATAACGACGGAGTTGTATGATACTGATGCCAGTATTGGAACTCAGATGGTAAATATCATGGAAACAGTGGGCTCGTCGAAATGGAACGTCTCGGCGGTATCAGCGCCATGTCGTATTCACATGGAATTCTCTCACATGTGGGGGACACCGAGACATTGACCCTTGCAACATTCCAAGAAACAATCGATTCTTCAAGAAACTCAATCACCCACAGGTGGTTCAGGATTCACAATCGCTTGTGGAATGAATTCGAATGAGGGGGCAATCAGAAGCGAACCCAAACTTTCATGCCATCTCATCTTCGGGTCAACTCGCAATGATTAATGACCCCTGATGGACATTGTTTTTTTCCGATGCTGTCCTGTCAAGATTCGCATCGCTCGTCACATGCCAAAAAGCAGCACCAAGACTTTCCCCAGAGGGACAAGCCCTGGAGGGCTTAGCGGCGCGCCGGTCCTGCGTCATAGGGGCATG
>JAIMZG010002060.1:0-12892 GCA_020466075.1 Colletotrichum coccodes
TTCTGGCCACCTGACTAGTGGAGACCCGCGGGAGGGGTAGGGGACGGGGAGCGGACGGCCTGTTTTTTTTTTTTGGTCTTTTTGTTTCCCTGCTAGGGCTTCACGACTCTTTTTGCGGGGATGCGTTCGCAATCAAGCAGTTGGGTGTTTGGGTGTTTACCGCAAGTTGCAAGGGCGCTTTCTTGTTACCCCAACATCCAAAAAAGTTGGAGAAGTCCAACTTGGCGCGGGGTGGAGTGTAAGCCGTGGTTGCGAGCGCAAAAAGGAGGCCACGAGAGCCAGCCACCTGCCAACCGGGCAGAGAGTCATGAGACCTGTCTTGGACGCATGGTGTGCGATGCCCCCCTTCCGCCCTTCCCCTTCGCGCTCTTGGCGTATGATGTACTTCCCTCTGCGTGTCTGTGGGAGCAATGCTGAGATCATGTCAAGGCTTGGTTCGCCCGTGTGCCGCTGCCAATTGACCCGTACCGGCGTCAGTGATACCACTGCTTAGCCAGCGGAGGCCAAGCTAAGCCAATGTCACTGCGGCTAGTTGGCCGTTGTCGTTTTCCCTCTGTTTGCTTTGCCAGTGGCAGCGGTCGTGGCTGCTGCATGTCTTGACAGACACTTCCGAGGTTGATTCACCTTCTCTTTCTTTGGCGTGATTAAATACCTGCTGTCCTCTCCCGCTCCAAGCCCGTCATCCGTTTCTCGCACTCCTCTAGCTTGTCCGTGGACGACCATCCTTACCTGTTTTACCCAGACTTCTTGGTGTTTCTTCCGGCCGAATCAAACTGTGCCTCCCACTCCAACGTTCATCTACACAAGCTTTGCCCCAAAGTCGCTCTACCTTTACGCTGACACGCTCCGCTACTCACTCCATCCGAAGTGTGTCGATCAGGGACAGCGCCCCCAGCACCCGCCGCCGCACCGTCTGGCCGAAACTTTGACACTGGGTTTCTCATAAGGGACGGGGAGCCGGACTCTTTCAGCCATGAGGCAGCAGCTTTTCTACACCTCGCTTCTGTCGACATTGCTCGCAGCACCGACACACGCTCTACCAGGCCTCTTTTCCGACGCAGAGCGGGCGCATTTCGAACAAGATCTCAGACGCTCAGAAGCAGCAGCACACATGGCTAGACAAGCAGTCGATAGATCCGGCCGCTGGCGGCCCCAAATCCATTTCTCACCACCCGCCGAATGGCTCAACGACCCGAACGGGCTCTTCGTCGATTCCGACGACGTATGGCACATGTATTACCAATGTGAGTCCGCTCTCTCGCCTCTCGCCGTGTTTCGCTCTTCTCTCTCAATCTCCAACCGATGCCGTCCCGGAAACTCCGCCCCAAGCAGGGTTCATTTGAGTTGTGCAACGCATCGCGCAGGTTCCGGGCAAGCGGTTACCGACAGGTTTGCCAGTGCAATGTCTTTGGCGCGGTTCAGTTCGTTTTATTGGATCTGCAATCTGCACACGTGCTAGTTCCCGTTGGCGTGAGGGTTGCGCCTCTGCTAAAGACGGAAACATCACATGCGTGATGATGAACGTTGCAGTCTCACCCCGCATTTTGGGCGGGAAAATGAGACAGTACATTCCATCCGTATATTGGTATCTGCTCAGTGCGCCGCCCTGCGCTCCGTCATTATCTGGCGTCTCGCGTATCACTGCTTCGATGGAGCTATACCACGCTTGGCCCCGGCTTATGTTCTCGAACATACGGGGAATCTTTTGACTGACACCAGCCTTAGATGCCGACAACGTCCCTGGCGCTGGAGTGAAGCACTGGGGCCATACGACGGCCACCGAGTTCTACAATTGGGTTGACCATCCCATTGCCATCCCCGCCACTGCGCGCGACGGTTCTATCTGGTCGGGAAGCGTCGTCGTTGACAAAAACAATTCGTCGGGGTTCTTCCCTTCCGACAAGACCAGCGGAAAGGACAACATCATCGCCTACTACACTTCGTGGGAACCAGACCAGGAATCCCAACACCTGGCATGGTCCTACGACGGCGGTGAGACCTTCAACCAGTATGAGAACAACCCCATCATCTCATTGAACAGGCATGGGTTCCGCGACCCCAAGATCTCCTTCCATCACGAGACAAAGACGTGGGTCATGGTTTTGTCGCGGGAGAACGAGGTCGCCTTCTATACCTCGACGGACTTGGTGAAGTGGGAGCAGTCCTCCATCTGGAACCCGCAACGCAACATCGGCCTGATCGAATGCCCTCAATTCCTGCAGATCCCTCGGAAGGATAAGTCTGGCAGTGTTGTGGGCGCCAAATGGGTCCTGACGCTCAGCTTGGGAGGCGGTTCCTCTACCGGCGGCGCTGCCGTCAAGTATCTCACCGGCGACTGGGACGGCACCACTTTCACGCCCGACGCACCTTCCAGCCGCACGGCAGGAAGGGGTGTCTTCTCGCGCCAGGAGAGCTTCACCCTGTACGACTTTGACTTCGGTCCTGACAAGTACGCCACTGCCTTCTTCCACTTCCAGAACCTCAACGACGCCAATCAAGATGCTTACTCCATCACCTGGGCCGTCGACGCAAGTCACTACGGATGCTGCACGCCGACCGACCAAGAGGGATGGCGTCATTGCATGGGCGGCGTGCGTCGCCACTGGCTCGACGCCAGCACCAACCGGCTTGTGTCAGCACCGGCGGGCGACCTCTCCAAGCTCGCGAGCACGCGCCCGGCTGGAACCCCATCATCGAGGAAAAGGACGTCTCGGGCATCGAGGGCAGCAGCGCCGTCATCCGAGACTTTAACCCCGCCGTCGAGTGGACTCTGACCGTTCGCATGGCCAAGTCGCTTCTTCAAGAGGGCGCGACGGCTTCGGCTCAGCTGGCGTTCCGGGCCTCCCAGTCCAGCGGCTCGGAGCAGGTTTCCCTCGGTTTCGAATTCACCGGCAGCTCCGGCAGCGGTGTCCCCTCCGCAAGCTTCAGCATCGGCCGCACTAGCACGGCGTGGGACAGGTCTGGCACCTTCGGCGTCTCCAACGTCCAGGCCCTCGACGTCGCATCAGGAGAGGGCTCCGACGCAAAGGCTGAATTCACGCTGCACGGCATCCTCGAC
Organism: Colletotrichum coccodes; assembly: GCA_020466075.1. Taxonomy (NCBI): domain Eukaryota; kingdom Fungi; phylum Ascomycota; class Sordariomycetes; order Glomerellales; family Glomerellaceae; genus Colletotrichum; species Colletotrichum coccodes. Next base: position 3,059 of record JAIMZG010002060.1, read on the forward strand.
CGATCCATCCTCGAAGTCTACGTCAACGGCGGCGTCGAGGCCGGCACCATGCTCTACTTCACCGACAAGCCCCTCGACAGCATTATCCTCACCCGCGGCTCCGGCTCCAACGACCAGGGCATCACGTTTGACTTCAAGGCCGTCGCGCTTAAGAGCTCGTGGGGCTCCTACGAGGAGAAGGAAGTCTCGCGGACCAAGCAGGACGAGTGGATCACGGAGGAACTGTAAGGGGCGGGTCCCTTGTAACCCGTGGGGATGTCGGCTTCTTGATTATGGTCCTTTCAGCACCCGATGGTGGGCGGGGTTAGCCAGGGTCCTGCTGGGCGCCATGGGCTTCCCCAAGTGAGATTTCATGTTTTTTTCTTTTTGGGAGGTGGCTTCGAGGCCTGGCCATTGATGAGGCACGAGGCATAAGACTCTTGGGCCTGGATAGATGTGCCTGTTTGGTATTGGTATCACAGTTCCGCATCACTAGGTGACATGCATACGAATCATGATGTTTTCCGTTGCTTTGACGCGTCCCATGTGCCGTGCTCTGACGACATTCGGTGAAGCCAAGTAGCCTCAAGCACGAAAGTCAACGTTCAACATCGCGGGGTAGGCAAGCTGATCGCATCACTAAGATGCGAGTCATGATGATCAAAGGATTTCGGCTAATAGCCCTTTATTTAAACAGCCAATGGACGTCTCGACTGCGTCCGCGCCGGGGCCTACGGACTCGGAAGCGATGCCGCCGATCCAAAGGCGCCGTCCGGCCCCCGCGACCTCCACAGCCCGTCGCGCCCGAAACCGCCCTTCCTCGATCGGTCTCCGTCTCCCGGTTCCTCAATCAGCCCCTTCATCACGCCGCCGTCGTCGGCGAGGTGTTCTTCCCGGCGTCCCGTCTGGGCAAGAACCCCAGCTCATCGTTTCCCCCCCTTCCCCTCGCGAGAGAAGGAGACCGAAAGCACGACCGAGCAAAATAAGAAAAGAAAACAGGAAGGAAAAGTATCAAGAACGAAAAGAAGGAAGAAAACACAGGACAGAAAGAACCGCAGGGGACCTCCCCAACAACGCGAACGTAGCGGCAAGGGACACGGGCGACCGACGCCGACCCCGGACCACTGGCGCACTCGGCGCCCGTACTCGGCTGGGCGAGCTGAACCCCCCTTGCATCCCCCCCTCCACCCTCCCGATCCCGCATGCCAACGCAACGACAACACGGGGGAACGCTCCAAAAATAGGAAATGGAAGATACGGCGAGTGTTTCAGTCCGGTGGCGAACGTCACTCTCGGCCACCCGCGTCCGTAGTCGTCCAAAAACGTCGGGCGCATCATTCTTGGGCGCCAAGAAAGTGTAAATAGCGAGACACCCACCCGGGACCGGAGGTGGGGGTTTGGTTCCCGCCGAGAAGAAAGTTGAAATCATGGTCTCGGCCAAGAAGGGAGAGCCCCGGGTTCCCCCGGAAAGCCAGACACCGCGTCTCCCAGCCCTCGTAGACTGGTAAAGACTGTTCGGGACTCGTCGTTCACGCTGCCTCACAGTGTCACCAGGAATGAAAAAGGATCTTCTATTACACACATTTTATCTGCCAATGAGTCCATTCAAAATTGAGGAATCCGAGCCTCGACGGTTGTGGCCCCTTTGGACCTCGAGGGACATTTCCCTCCTCTTTACGCCGCCAAAATAAAACCACAGCATACCGTAATAACGTCGGACAAGTCTTTATCGTACCGTATCCTGAAAGTACAACATGCACATGCGTGTATGCCGAATGAAAATCGCTCACTCCAGTCCCCGGCCGCTCCCATGTCAAAGAAAATATATACTATCCAGCTAGCTGGTCGGCTACCCAACCAACCACTGCCGCTCTGGTGTCGTGTCTCGTGTATCCTGTGTCCGGCCACCCCGATTTTACCGGTTCCGCCGGAGCCGGTTGCCGACTTCCAGCTCCGGCCCTCCCCGTCCCTTACGGGACGTGTCAGGATGGGCAAGGGAAAATATCGCCAGAGAAAAGGAACAAGGTGTACAGGGAAGGAAAGATAGAGGGTATATGAGGGTATCTAATAGCCGAGTCCAGCGACGGCAGCCACGACTTCCCGCCGCAATCTCCGCTTCACGTCCGCCTCCCGGTCCGCTTGCCTGAGGGCGTCGTTAGGGTCGACTTTCTTGTCCCCCCCTCCTTGTCGTTCGCTTCCTTCTTTTCGCCCTCTTTCGGCTTCGCTGTGTTGTCGCTGGACGGGGGCGGCGGGGGAGGGATCTTGGCAGGGTCGGCCTTGGGGTCGCCAGGCTTCTCTGTCTTGTCGACGGGTGCATGCTCGTCCTTCAGCTTCTCCTTTTCTTGCTTGGCCTTGTCTGCAGCCAACTTCTCCGCTCGCTGGTCGTCTTCCAAAGCATCGTCTTTCGCTGGCGCGACCTCCTTTGCTTCGCCGTTGTTGATACTCGCCAATGCTGCGCTGTCGAACATGTGCGCGGCGTCGCTGCTACTCATGGCATACTTTGTTGCGTTGAGAGGCAGGCCGAGAATGTCGGCCTGCGCATCGAGCTTGTCGTAAAAAGCCTTAGTCGGGCCCTCCTCCAAATAGTTGAGACGGTGGCCGCATCGAGCGCCGAGCACATCGCGGATCTTCGGGTTGGAGCTGCAGCAGTTGCCCCAGCAGTCACTGATGTGTTCCATGATGGACCGGTACGGGTTGCGGCGGCGACTTTGGTCAATGATGTGCACGATCGTGGGAATGGCGACCTCGTGGAAGACCCCAAAACCGGCAAAGATCTCGGACAGGAAGATGTAGTCGGCGAAGAATCGTCGGGGGATGTAGTAGATGTCGCTCCAACCAACGCACCACTCGTCAAGCCTGATCTTGTACTCGAGATCGAAGTTGTCCACCACCGCAGAGGCAGCCATGGAAGTGCGGTGAAAGTCCTGTCCCCATCCCCACCAGTTGTAGTTCTTGGTATCAGTGAGGCACATGTACTCGGGTCCACCGTGGGATGGCGGGGCAGTGTCGACGATGGCGGGGAAGTGGATGTTGTAGGGGTTCATGCCAGTCCAAGCAAGAGGGTCAATCCAGGCGTCGAAGTGGTAGTACATCAATCCGTCGATCTCAGGCTGAGTGTCCAGGATGAGCTTCATCGTGCGGGCTACCTGCTTGTAGACGGTGAATGTTCCAGCAAACTGATCGTGAGTCAAGTTGTGGAATTCAGGGTCTTCTTCTTTGAACATGTTCGGCATGGAGATGTGCACGGTGTGGAAAAACGGCTCGTACTTCTGCAGCGTGGGGATGCGTTCAGGACGGGCCGAGTTCCATCGGATCATAGCCATGGCGTTCTTGAAAGGCGACTCGATCTTGCTCTCGTTGCCAGTGACGGGTTGAGGGCCGGATGATGCAGAAGGTGCTGAGCCTCCTTCCTTGGCGAAGTCAGGCATCTTAGCCTCCGACATGGTAAGGAACGCCACGATAAGAACCGTGATGAACGTGGATACCGCGAGGAAGACCTTGTTGAACTTTCTCGCGACAGCCGCCATCTTGCTGAACAAGGACATCTTCTGGGGCTCGTTGGCTGGGGTGGGATTGGGGTCTTTGGGAGGCGGGTTGTCCATGTACAGCCATGAGGCGACGAAAACGACCACTGTTCCGGGCAGAACCAGGAAGCTGAGCTTAGTGCCGAACAGAATGGGCGAGACGTAGAGCAGGATGCCAGTCGCGACGGCGGTGGCGAAGCACTTGATGACAGCGTCGGCATCTGGAAGAGTCAGCACGTACACAAAACTCTCAAGTCGGCTAGGGGGCTTACACTTGTAGACAGCAGTGATGGCAAGGCCAATGAACACGTTGCTGACAATGACCATGATAGCACCGAAGCTGTTGTAACCCTCAAAGAAACCCGGTTCGTCGGCCTTCAATGTCTTGATGACCAAATGGCACAACAGGTTCATAGAAGCACCTGCGCCGTAAAGTATCATGTTGTCGGCGTGCAAACTCGAGTCGTCGGTCTTGAGCAGCGCCTGGTTGTACACGCCCGAGGACGCACTCAGGAAGACCTGGAAGAGCAAGATGAAGTACGTGCTGAACGGGTAGGTCGTGCCCGTCTGGGGGTTGTACTGGGTCACCATCAAGCCGCAAATCTATACTGTATTAGAGCCGGGACCAGGGCGCTAAGAATCACAGTCGTGCACTCACCTGCATCAGGATGGCGATCCACTGGATCTTGGAGATCTTGGTGTTCAGGGTCGCAATCATGACCAGAGCGGTGATGAAAGTGACACCGCTCTTGGTCAATTGAATCGTACCGGGATCGGCCATCTTGTAGCTGACGAAGATCTGTACGAGTTAGCTGGGGCGAGCAGGGAGACGGACGAACGGACAGGCATCACATACCGAGTTGTTGATGAGCACGTAAAACAGGGCCAAGTTGCAGAAGCCATACCGCACGTCTCTGGTCACCTCTCCGCGAATGTAACTCCAATACGTCCTCATGTTGAGCGAAGGCGGCGGGCCGGTGTGCTTGTCGACGATGTTGCCGTTGCTCGAGGAGCTGGCACTGCCGTTCAGTCCCTCCTCTTCCCGTTTTTCGTCCAAACTGCTTCTCTCGTTCATAGGCAGTTCCGAGGTGGCGAGGGAGGAGTAGCCGCTGCCGCCGCCACGGGTCGACGGGCGGATGCCGTCGGCGACTCTGCGCTTGCATTCGTTGTAGAAGAAGATGGTGGACAGGACCATCTTGAAGAACTCGGAGATGGTGACAGACGCCGAGGGAGAGAAAGAGTATGATCCGCCGGTCTGGGCGATCTTCATTATGATGCCAATCCCGACCTGGATCGCGACGAGCCCGAGGGCGGCGGCGTAGGCGGCTTGTTGAGGGCCGCTAGGGATCCATCCTAGAGGCTTGAGGAAGCAGCCCAATATGCTCCCGTGTCGTAGCATGGTGACTACCAGCCGTTAGGAGGCGGTTCCTTCTCTGAGATGCTCAATATAGCTCGAGGAAAGATTACGATCGAGGTTCTTCGAGGAGCGCGCGAAACGAGCGTCAACGGATTGGCAGCGAGCAAGAATAAGCAACTCGGGTGCAGAGCAGTGTGCAATTTGGGTGCAGTGACTGGTGGTAGTTGTGTCGGTCTTGGTGGTGGTGCAGCAAGGCAGGAAAGGAAGGTCTCGGTCGTCTTTAGGTTTCTCGGGGGTGGGGGAATGACGCTCGCAGGGCCGCCGTGTCCGACATGCGTGTTCGAGTCTCTTTGTGAGCTCAGGGTCGTCGTGAATCGATTCGGTTGGTTTTGTTTCGTGTGGCTCGAAGTCGCCGTTCGTCTGCGTTTGCGACGGTCCCAAGATCGCAAGCTAGAAAGGTGTCGCTGGGTTATTCAAAGGGAAGGAAATGGGTACAAGAGAGAAAGTGCAGGCCAGAGAGGAATGGAACGGGTGTTGGACGGAAGCGAGAGGTGCATGGCAAGCACCGAACGGGAGGAACGGGGAGAACAGCCAGAAGCCAAAGTCGAGGCAAGGGGGCCGTGGTAGAGGCTGGTCCTGGCGGGTATCCACTCGAGTTGCTGACAGACTTTACCGTACCGACCAATGTACAGTGCTAGCAGTCTTTCAGTTGAAAGGTACTCTTACCCGCATACCTACCTGCCTCTATCCTTTTTAATGGGGACATTGGGGAAAAGTCTGGGTGCAAGTGGGCGGATAGGAGGAGAATGGCACGACCTCTCATTGGACGGGACGTTGCACACGGTGCGGCGCTGTCATGTCTGCCAGTGGATCAAGGGCCACTAGTAGGCAAGGGCTCGAGAGATGGGTTCTGAGACCCCTTTCAGATGCACCCCTCTCCATCTATGACCTGTCTCGACTCTCGAGGCGGGCAAACGGGGGCCACGGGGGCCACGGGGGCCATTGGAGGCTACCCTTGAGCTTGGCTCTGTTTTCGAGGGGTCACCGGAGGCGCCGCACTGTGCCATGATCACCGTGACCGATCGCTAGTAAGGGAATGGGCAGTACCACGTTGGGCGAGCCAGAACATCAGCGCCACGGCCACGCATGCCTCGAGGCTTGTACTTTCCGGTTGGACAACCAATGTCTGTCATATGAAGATGCAACGAGACTGCCGAGTCTTTGCGGATGTGGTGACACTGTTTCAAAGAATCGGTCCTCACGAATCTACGACATGCAAGACACTGTGTCATCTACCCTGGGCATGACGCTCCATCAAAAAAGAACCGGCCGAGCCTGAATGGCCCTCCTGCGCTGCGCTTTGCAACAGGCGGCGAAGCTAATCAAAGCCTCGAAAGACATTCCAGCGGCGCTGAAAGCTGTCAGAAGGAAGCACAGGGCATCTCAGTCCTGGAGCTAACCAAGCATCGCCGGTCTCCTTAATGCCGCCGACGTGCCGCTGCAGGAAAAGGGGCAAGCGAAACTCAATCTCACCATCACTGGCATAACATTATTAGACTAGCAACCACCACATGAGAAGAGTTTTCGACTGACGAGGTGAGAGCGTGATTGACCTAACCCATATTTGGCCTGGCTTGGTAGAGGGGCTGCATGCTGCAGCCCATGAAGAGACGACGATGCGCCGCGAGAGGTTCGACGAGTCCTTCCATCCTGCAGTAGCTAGGCACCACCCTCTTTTGGACATGGTGGCGCGGATGGGTCAATTTTCCGCTCGGGGGAGCTGGCTGCCCTTGCTCCGGCTGCTCTTCCCCCTGGGGCTAGCATAGGGCACCGTTTCCCACTCGAGGTTCGCGCCGGTTTATACACACTGTGGAATTGGTTGGCGACTCAGCCACTAAGATACGGCACAGTGCCCGACATGCAACTACCCGTTGCTACAATGCGGCCCGCCTGGATCTCACTCAGCTTCAGGCCCATGTCGCGCTCTTCAAACAGTCAACGTCGGCTGGGCGTCGTGACGGGCATCCATCGATCTTGATCCGTCGAACCTTCAATGTTCTGTCGACCGAGGTGGATGTTCGAGCCGTCCTTCGAGCCCTGGCCTCTTCCCTGGGCGCGACGACGCTTACCAAAATGGTCGACCGAGTCTTGAGGAACGGGGCGCATTGGTGCAAAAGATGCTTATATCGCCCCCCTGCTCATGGATGCCCTTACGTGACAGAACAGGAGCCGAGCCAGATGGCCAGGTGAATGAAGAATCGCTTACTGTTGTTCCCTCTGCAGAGCAGACTATCAACTGACGATGGGGAAATGATGCGCCCAGAAGGAGGATGCAGCGTTGCAATGTTGCAGATCTTAACTGATCGATCACCGGTACATAAGAATTGTCTTATGACTCCATCAACTTATCTTTTTCTCGGGTTGATGGCCAAGTTCGCCTTATCAATCTTTCAAAGTTTTCAAATCAACACTTCTCACTCTCCGTCTTCTTGGCTCATCTGCTATCAAACACTAATCGCACCGTGTCGTATCCGGGCACTGGAGCACGCCAAGCGGCCCCTGCCTGCGTCCGCGTTGCAGTATCCGTAAAAGACGCAAAAGTATGAAAGGGACTGCGTGATGGCCACAGAGTGACATGGCTCTCCCCACTGTTAATGCCGGGCAATATCTCGTGCTTTCTCTGATGTGCTCTGCAAGTACTCATCAATTCCATCGCGAGTGCGTGGAATACCTCGACACTGTCGAAGATAACGACAGCTACTGCGGAATTCGTGTCGCGAGCACCGCCCTGCAACGCGTGGCATGACTGCATAGTGTACCGTCCTAGCGGATCAAACCTTAATTGTTGGTCTGCTTCCGCCTTCTCGATCTCCCTCGCTCACGTCTCGGTATGCTTCGAGAAGCACGAGAAGCACGAGAAGCCCAGCACTGTCCTCGGGTCACAGACGGCGGCGGCGACGCATAATTACGACAGCCCGAGCTCCTGCACCCAACACTACTATAGCATACCTCGTATCAGCAGTCGCCCAGAGCCACATCCGTCGCGGAGGCAAAAAAGACTCGAACTCCTGGTTCGTCCTCTCTTTTGTCCGTCCCTCACCCACCCTCGACCACCCCCTCGCCATCTACCTATTTGCTTGACTTCCTCTCTTCGACACGCCTCTAACGCAAGATGTGCGTCTTGGCGGGGCATGAGGAGGGCAACACGGGACACTCCGCAGCACCCTTGCCTTGACGGCCACCACATACCAGAAAGTGAGGCAGAACCTCGAGGAATGAAACACACGAGGTAACTTTATTTGAACAAGGACTCGTTGCAAATTCCCCGAATTCTCCTAGCATCTTCCCTCTATCAGGTACCCGTCGCCCGGTCGCTTCGGGAACAACCAGGAAGTTTACGGTGCCATTCCCACCGTACAAAGCCCATCTTCGCCCGTCAACTCGGTATTGGCCGCCGCCGTGCCAGACAAAAGACCCCGCGAGTCAAGCAGGTTGTTTCAGAAAATGCGTCGACGGCACGTCCTACGCAGTTCCTCTGGCGGTTTCCCCTTCTGCGCTTTTTTGGGTCGAAAGAGAGACCACGGCGCCCCTGAGGCTTCTTCTGAGGTTGCTTAAACCCAGGCAGGCACACACCGTCCATCCGTCTTACACAGCCATCCCAATCAGACTTCGGCGCTGTTGCGCTTAATAACGGCAACGTGCCACCCGCAACCTCACCCAGTTACTATATCTGACTTTGGCTTCCTCTCGGCCAAATCATTCTGCACAGGCCAACCGGACTCGGTGACATTTTGCACTCATCTCCTACGGTTAAAAGTCTACGGCTGACTACTGGGGCCGGCAACCCAAGGTACAACCTCCTAACAAACTTTGCCTTCCCGGAATTTCGAGCGGCTGCAAGTCGAAATGAGCAGCCCCTGAACTTCAAGACGCAAATGCTCCGGAGGCCAACTGCAGGCGCCGTAACGTTCCTTTGCGATCCGCTTGCTAACGAGTTTGCATCCTACATCAATCAATCTTAAGCACAGTACAGATACTTGGCATTGATTGCTTCCGATTGCGCTGATTGCGATTTCTCCAACGCCAACGCCAATGCCAATGCCAATGCCAATGCCAATGCCCAAGCCTCTCGCGCACACGCATACCGGACCCCTGTCACCCATGTTGAAGGCCCTGCGTCTCCGCCAATCCCACGCAAGGCTGACAGCATGAGTACAGCAGTTCTGCGCGACCATCATCTTGGGCCCTGCTGGGGGATGCATGCGATGGCTGGGCGGCGTGCACCCCCCAGCTTCCTAGTTCTACCAATAGTGCTTGATTCTGTTCAACCTGGCTATCGCCCGGCGCAGGATCGGCTGGTCTTTGATAATTTCGTCCCAAGTGTTGACTTTCTTGCTCCCGAGCACAGGCCAAGAGCTACGACAGCGCAGTTTAACATCAAACACGGATTTTAGACGTGCCCACCAGGGATAGCAAGGAGGAAGCGGAAGTCATCTGGTTTATGTACTCGATGATGTCAAAGACTCGCCAGATTCTTTCCGCCAAAGCGTTCGATTCGTTTGAGGGAGCGTTTTCCTTACGCCAATTGTTCCTCTTTGCAAGCCGTTCAACAATCTGAAGCGCGATCACACGTGTCCATCTTTGCCCCTCGTGGCTGCGCCGCGCAATTGCCAGACAAGAGACCAAACAGATGGTGTGGTTCGATTGAGGCCAACGGTCGTCGACCGGACCGGGCCATGAATAAGACACACCCCTGACTTTGCCAGGCCAAACGTTGACGGAAATGGGGCGCTCGTTTATTGTGCCAGATGAGGAATTCTGAACAGAGAGAGCGACACTATCATAGCACAGCAAGTGAGCCGCAAAAAGAGATGATGAAAGGCATGGTCGTGACTACTACGGTATGATGGGTAAGTCTTTTACCCATAGTAGGTACTGTGGAGGCTGATCCACCATCAAGATGTTAAATCACGA